>LUCH01001066.1:65957-127501 GCA_013368495.1 Paragonimus heterotremus
TTAAACCCACAGACTGCAGTATGTACCTGATGAGATGCAGCGTAATGTGCTCGATAGATACATTGTGGAAAAAATTGTTTCTGACTTCTCTGTTCAAATTTGTTAGGGGAAAAGTTTGGTTTGGTTTTTTATAAACGTTATGGCTTATGACAACTTTGGTAGTCGAACTTTGATACAAACCCTTGTGAATACATGTTATTAAATGGGACTCGATGTTCAGTTTGTCTTTCGCGAATTAGGAGTTACAAATGCAAGGGAGCTTATAATGATTCTAGGTTATAATTCTTTTTTATTGCTTCTACTCTGATACAGAGAAGATATGTCATAGACTGCAGGGTGTGCGTTGAAGTGAGCAGTTCATCAACGTTAAAGTGTATTCATTCAAAGAAAACTCAGCAGAAAATAATCATGTTAACGACTTGTGTGTACCCTAGAAAGTTCTTGATCTGGAGCAGAAAGGACAGGTGTGAGCATGAGATAGGTAAATCATGAGAAGCGATAGAGATCAGTGTGACAGTAGAAGTTTGAACTAAATTCGCATGTTCATAAGCTGGCGATGTTTGGATTGATCGGCGCAGTGTTAACTTAGAAACAAGGATTGATTTTGAATTTTTTAATAATTGTCTGTTTGTAAGTCGCCGCCCTAGCTTAAAGTTCTACTAGAGTATCACATAAACAAAATTTCGTCGCTACTGGACACTTGTCAAACACAATATGTCCATGCCGTTTTTTTGTAAAGTCTTCATTAGCAAACAAACACAATCGCGTTTACAGTTTACTGGTCCATCAGCTGAAGGTTAAACTAGGGTCAGAAATCTCCTCTTAAATTCGAGCTTTTATTAGAAAACAGGAATAAAAAACAGCTGGGCGATCATTCAGATTGCCCTCAACATTCGGTCCGGATGTTACTGTCAGTTCATTATGTACACATAAAACGACTCATTCCACACCTACGCAATTCATAGTTGAACACGGTCAACTTATCTCCAGATTGCGATGCATAATTAACTCTGTTCAGTGTTACTGCTAATCGAGTGCGATCAATTCTGTCAAACCGTCTTGCATACTGTGTACACGAGAGAGTAGAAGTTGGGTGAACTAGGCGTTACGTGCTGACAATACAGTTGTCCGCTCTTAGATAACATGTTTCGTTAGGCGTCACAGTTCTGAAGTGACCTACTTAAAATAACGGTGACGGGGGAAATACTGCCGTCCATTGGTGAATATGTGGCTGAACCCCTTTGGTTCCGATCACATCTCCAGTGAAATTTACCTTAAAGCATCCTTAAACAGAGTACGATGACATTTAACAAGTGGGGAGATTCTATCCAGATGACTCATTCGTGTACCCCTTCTGAGAGATAGTTACTGGAATGCTGGAATTTACTTGGTTATGGAGTTCTCTATGGGGTTTGATGTTAGGTCGATTCGAATTATCAGAACAGACATCAAAATTCATTTTAAGTCATCGTGGTGGAAGAGTGATGGCACCAAAGGTAGTCTCCCAGTGATTGTTATTCTAAGTCGGCCACTTTCATCAGGAAGTTTGAAACCGTAATACCTATTGGAACGTGTTAGTTACGTTCGTACAGTTATATTGTCAACTTGTAATTTAGTTCACTCAACTTCACTCAACAGAAATTACCAGTTGAGTTTAGGACTGGAATCACTTTATTTTACTGAGTTGTTTGTGAAGCACCAGAGTTCAAACGCTCCATAGAAAAAAAACTGCTGTTTGATAGATACAGCCCCCCTTCACTTGAATGGGCATGGTTTTAACTGGTCATTGATCGAACCACCTGAAATATTCCCTCACTGAAATCATTTTCAAGTATAACGAAGATGTTCACGACGATGTCAGGGCACAGGTTATGTAAGCTGCACGCCTGGAGGAGATCAGTGTGGTGTAGCCCATCTATTTTTGTTCGATGTTTCAATATCCCGTTTCGGCATACTTCGGACAGGCATTACATAAGCAACATGGCTTACGTATTCCGAATACACCTCAAATAATAGAAAAACTTGAATACTGCGGGATGTCGGTATGCTTGTCGAGTCAGTAGATTCCAGAGGTGTTAAATTAGTTTGCTGACTGAACTACAAGCAGACCATTCCAAACGAATAGTTCCAAAGAAAAGCAGTTGGAAACTTCAATTATGAGTTGTGCCCATCAGTGTGCCACCTTGTTAAAATATATAGGTTCCCTACAGTTTTACGTTATTGGATGGTAGAAAAATAATTCAAGGTGAAAATACAAGCTGTCACATTTATAGTGCAATCAAGAATACCAGATCATCTGAACCTGAGAATGCACCCAAAACATTACTGAACAATTATAATTAACTTGCTTTTAAAGAAGAATATTATCCATCCGGTTGTCGCATCAACAGTAATTCCAGGCATCCATTGAATCCGGATTGTTTTTGTTTCGTTGCTGACTAAAAATTTTCAGGAAATATTATGTCCTATCTTGTCTTTGAATGACCGGATTTGCTGTTGTTTCAGATCCATTTTCTCATAATGACTCTAACGTATTTTTCGTTAAAACTCGTAAATTAAATGTCTGTTCTAGGTCACTACATCAGTGTTTCTGTTAGATATCGATCGGATGGTTAGGCCCTCACCACATTTTGACTGTTATGGTTTTTAAACTTGTTACTTAATGCGTCATTTTGTAACCAGTGGTGCTCAGCACCTCTTGAGGTCTACAGCTACAGTTGCAGAACAGCCTGCCATAAGCTCAAAGGAAGCGTCAAGTTGTGACTATTCATGGTTGTGTGTGGGCTGAGATACTGCCAGAGCGCCCAGACCTGGACAGGAGAACGATTAGGGTTCTCAACCAAAGCCTTTGGCTAAAAAGCCTATACCGCAAGGCAGCTAGTGGGTCGCAGTGTACCAGGACTGGTACGTTTTCCGGAAGAAGATGCCCATTTTCTTTCAACCCCCAACCTGGAGGACCAGGAGACTGGTTTGTCAGACCTCTACCTAATGGTCTGCCTCGTATGAGTGACTCTGTCGGTGTGGTGGCCACACCGTCCAGTCTACCTCAATTGGTCATCGAGATGCGTAAGCCTTCACACCACGTCAAGGTCCAGTCTCGTTGTGGTGGATTTAAACGCTATATACAATTCAGGTGTGGATACGAAATCAAAAAGTGATAAAAAATGCAAATAACTAACTCACAGTAATTCGTGAAAGTGCGTTGTTTAGAGTTCTGCCACATGGGATGGGGTATCCAATCGATGTGGTCTATCGTGTAGTTCTTGAGTAATCTGGAAGGGCACAACTGAGATAATTTTGATGACTGATAAATAAGGAAATTTGCCGCAATAGCCGGTTGATTCCGCTAGCTGTGATTACGTAGGTTTCATATTAGATAATGATGTCTTGGAAGTTGTTGACCGGTTTATACATTTGGGAAGCTGCATCAGCGGCGGCGGTGGAGGTGTAGGAAATGAAATAGAGGCGCGTATTTCTAAGGCTAGGGGGGTGTATACTAATCTGAGGTATTTATGGCGACAGAAAGATATCTCACTGAAGCTTAAGGGTCGCGTATATCAGACAACAGTGAGAGCTATATTACTTTACGGCAGCGAAACCTGGCCGCTCAGGGTAGAAGACTTGAATCGTCTTCAGGTGTTCGAACATCGATGTCTACGTTTAATCGCTCATATCTGGTGGCACCAACAAGTAAGCAGCGATGAGGTTAGGAAGCGGATGTTTGGCACTGATTGTCAAACGAGTTCTCTTGTTCAGTCACTACATTTGCACAGACAGATGGCTAGGCCATGTACTAAGGATGCTAGCTAGTCGTTTGCCACACCGTGAACTCCCTACGATCACTGTGGCCGATTGGCGTAAGGTGTGAGGTGGACAAATGATGAACTACCGTAGAAAAATGAAATCGTTCACGAAGGGGTTGGGCACTGTAGATCGGGTTCGTCTCCCGGGCTGTAGACCTCGCGGCTCACAGAGTCAGTGGCTGGAGACTTCAGGTGAGATGTCGGCTAACCGAGCCCAATGGCGTGAATGTTGTCACTGTTTGTCCGAGTTTTCTATAAAGTGAGTGCACTTAATGACGCAGGGCAGTGAAAGCCGTGAGAAAGCTGTCTTGCTGATGACGCCTTACTTTCACTTACAGATTGGTTGTTTGTTTGCAGGGTGTAGGCGCCTTGATGTTGTATGTTTGAATGTAGACGTGGCTATTTTTAGTTGTTAGGTCCTATTCCCCTCCCGTTTTTTCTTCTGTTCACTTCCTATGTAAGTTTTTTCTTTCGTGGTTGTGTGGCAGTTAAGCTGTGATTATGATGACGTTCTTCCTCCATTGATAAACGTAAGATTAACGGGGCTCACAAACGTGTCACATTCATACACTGTTCTTAAAACTCTGTCGGTCATTTTTGACCTTTTGCTAGTTAAAATGGACACAACAAACTTATTTGGGAATATTTTCAGACATTCTGATCATTAGCTTATTACGGCGGATTTATGCGTAGGCGTTTTGTTTTTAGACCTTAACGAAACTAACAACCAATTATACTCTCTTTATAATCATATCGTCGGATGTAAGAAGATAGTGTCACAAGTATACCACATCGTCAAATATTATGCATGGAAGTGTTACCTTTAAAGATACTACGGCGAATTCATATTGCATTATGTGAAACACTTAAGCATCACTGAGAACCACTGATGTATTGCTGTCTATGGTGATGTTGATAATTGTATTCAATCTGAAATGAGTGCATGGAGTAAGATACCAAACAGTTCTTGTCCCCCTTTTATTCTCTATCGACGGTCAGCTGGAGAACATTCGTTAGAGACGAACGCAGGCTATTCTCGGAAACCAAATGGAAATCATTTTACCAATTAATTTCTACCAGATATCTCAAATGCAATGCACAAACGGACGTTTGTCAATTGTGCATTAGTTCTTGAATTACTCCACTCGGTTGAATTTCAGTTCCAATCCTGGGACACTTTTTAACTGATGCCTTGCATGAAATAAAATTACGATATTTTCATGTCTTTTCGCAATCACTACGTTATAGCCTATGAGGTTGTGATTTGGATAAATCGTATAAAAAGGCGGGCAAGAACAATGTCTGGTTGTTTTGATTTAAGGTTCTGGGTACTGGGAATGCGAAAAAGTTTTGCATCCATTGTTCATTCCAAGTTCTTTTATATTCGTCATCTATATTACAAAATTAAGTTGACATCTCACGAGTAAACACCCAAATCTGTTTATTATACCGGCTCCTATACGTATATATAGTACGTAAATCTTGAATGCATACAAGCTGCTTGCATCCCAATTTTGCATTAGCACCGTGGACGTCTCTGGCAAAATCAGATGACTAAGGGACACATTCACGTGAGTCGACCATGCTGATCCTTAACTACGTGTGACGACTGTTTGGCGTTGATGTCGATGACGCAGTGGTCAACATGGTTGTCTCATGAAAGCGTGGCTGGAGTTCTGGTCCCGGCGGTGGCAAGGATATACACTACTGACGAGCTCTAATGAGAGCGAAACTCGAGTCTAGTGCTTGTTTTAAGAAGGGGCTGACTGGGTAGTCTATGAGAATGCGATAACTTCGATCAGTTGTGGGTGATGTTCAATCTGTTTAAAATCAAAATCCCCTACTACTCATCAGTAATCAAATGCCGCTCAACAAGTCAATGATTTCTGTGATTTCAACTTGGAGAGAAGTCCTAATCGCGGGGTTATCGATTGAAATTAACAGGCAGTAACTGTCTCCTCTCGAGGTGATCGGGCAACCTGATCATTACTCACAAGCGAAGGTGGTTGAGTGTTCACATATGATAATTCGGTCGTGCCTAGGGTGAGGTTAATAACGCAGTGGTAAAAACGGTTGCCTCATGAACAGCATGGCCGTCGTTCTAGTTCCGGCAGTGACGAGGATATGCACTACTGACGAGCTTTAATGAGAGCGAAACTCGAGTCTATTGCTTCTTTTCGAAAGGGGCCGACTGGAAAGTCTATGGGAATGCGGCAGCTGCGACCAAATATGAGTGCTGTTCGGTCTATATGAAGATCGAAGTTCCCTACTACTCATCAGTAAACAGTGGACTTCTATTGATGATAGGCAAGAGAGTGCCTACTATGTCTTCGTATACTGTTTTCGATGCTGATTAACACGCAGCAGAACCGGAGTTTTTGCAAATGTAACTTCCATACCAATCGGGTCAACCAAACTAATTACCAGTTTGTGTATGACATCGGATTGGTTGAAAATGAGTCAGTGAAGAAGATAACTAAAGCTGGCCAATAGGTAATTATAAGATTCAACCTTATGTCTCTGGGAACTTAATAAAACCGCCTCGGTTTCCCGTTCTGTTGAAAGCAACAAGTATTTTATTGCCACTTCGATTGCACAATGTAACTCAGAAATGAAGTGATTACACGTGGACTGTGTGATAGAAATGCTTGTATGACTGAAGCGTCATTAATTTACCAGACGAAGCCGATATGGTTTGTGACGCCAGTGGTCATTATCTTAGTGCACTAAATGATTATGCTCGTCAGAACTGATGGCACCAGCGATATTGTCAACATATGATGTTACTATATCTGAATTGGTTGGTGTTCATTTGTATTGTATCTTATTTTACATGCATATGAGTTTTGTTTTCCAGAACACCAGTAACTGTTAAGAAGCGTTTTTGAGTTCATTTTACCAGTCAACTCTCCCGAGTCCCATATCCCTGGGAACAAACGAACATTGTCGACAAGCTTCACTATTAGTTCAAAACGGAGTTGTGCTCGGACCGATCACTACCAAGATCTTCGGAACAATTTGCAGTGATAACTTTTGGTTGAACAACCAGAATGATGATACTTTAATTAAAACAGAGATTATGTTTTCGCTGTAAGCATCCTGAAAATCGATGCAGCACATCCAGTTCACTAGTTAGTTTTCAGGTTTTCACTGATCTGTTTCACTGCTGTTTCGGGATATCGTAAACCATATTTGAAAGTGCCAACAATACCGCCTGAAAAGTTTTGTATGACGACCTTGATGAAACTGCATTGAAATGTCATTCTGTCCTTATGTACTGCCTCTTTGTCTGCTGGTTTTTGGGGTTTAAGCGTAGAGAAGTCAATCTCGCCAGAAGTGAGCAGAAGTAAGTCGCACCCTTACTCTTTTTTCCATTCACAAATCAGCGGTCATCACAGTTTTAAGAGAAACATCAGCGGTAGCCACTGATTTAGTAGTGGGGAATAGTTCAACAGTCAGAAAACGCCAGTTAACATGCTTGCTTATATTTTTTAATTCCTCAAGCAACATTCGTCGACATTCGACAAGAAGAAAACCATGCTGGTAATGGGATGATGGCTAACCGGACACCAGTTTAACATTCCACGTTGTTCCAGTAAATTCCAGACCATTTAAGTTTTTAGCCATAGGTGATTTGCTGCTGAATACACGCTGGGGCGAGAGCAAGAGCAACCTACTCTAAAAAGAGAAGCTTCGCAACAATTTTGTGGACCGGAACGGCTCATATAAACAACCAGCCATAAATGGAGTTTATTTGACCAGAGTAGAAAGTAATGCCTACACTCAGTGCTACACAAGTCAGAAAACTTTATCTGAACCGAATACAGTTGGCAAAAGCATTCGACTGAAGCTTGAGTAAAGTTATCCGATTTAATAACTTTGGACCACAATGTGATTGATTAAGGGTAGCATTAGCTAACCGCGAAGGTCGCTGAAGATGGCCAAATGTTGCCTGAGGCAATAAAAAGTGTGGTCATTTTAAAGTATACTGCTATGGTAATGGTTGCAAAAACGTAATCACATTTAAAATACTGGATTGAGACTTAAGTTTCGTCAAAGGTCACTGTCTAAGCTAAAATGAAAGATCTCAACAATTAGTTCAAATCTGAACGGGTTTTTCCACGAAAAGCAAACACTTAAACTGAATAAATAAAAGCAGCAGCAACAAATTGCTTAATCATCCGGAGATGAGTGAATATTCAGCAGGTTTGCGTGGCGGTTAAACGAAGTATGTAACAGAGGCTCATTTGATAAAGTAAACGTTTACAATGCGGTGACAAAAGCAAATCAATTACTAACTTTATGGCATCATCTACGACCGTTTCATGTTTGTCACAGAGAACACTTGCGAAGTGGAAAAGAACTCCAATCGTTTTAATAGGTTGGCACAAACATTTTGGGTGGATTTTTTGGTGTTATTATGGGAGTCACATGTGATGAACAGTGTGCAAATGATGAGAAGAATCGAAAGGGCGCCTGATGATAGATTTATCGTAGGCTTTGAAGAGATGAAAAACATTGTAGTTAATGAGTAATGTAGGGGAAATTCGTAGAGAAGGTGCATGACCAGACCGGTTGCTATTTTCGAAAAATCACGTCTTCACTATAGGTTCTGTGAGCAGAAGTTCACACGAATATTGTCCAGTACTATTATGGGGTACACATATGGTAGACACACCGTGGAGATTACAGGATGAAAGGGACAAATTTAATATGTGGGTTACGGGTAGAGCACAAGGGGGTCCACTTATAGTAGAGAGAGACATCCGCGAATAAACCTAGGTAGTAGCGTATTTCGCAAGAAGTTCATGCGACAAACTCTTTGTCGTTTCATCTGTAACCTGAACAACAAGTCCGTAAACGGCTGAACACAACCCATAAATTTTCGTATCCTTCGAGTACACAAATAGTTCGTTTGGTGCTTTTCGGATGGAATCACCGAAATCGGATTTAATTTCGGTTATGGCCCATCAACAGTGAGCATCCGCATCTGAACCAGAGATTGCAGATTGAACCTACTGTGTGAAGCAAACATATTAACCACAACGTAACTATCTCCACAATAAGTAGGACCGGATACTCATGACAAGGTGCTTGACCAGAACCTCGCGCGAGTGGTGTTAAGCTTGTCCCATCACCTGGAAAAGAAAAAAACATAATCATTCTGTTCATTTCAACCGATGCTCTCATGATCAAGATCTCACAGGTAGGTTGGGGGGCTGATTCCATCAAACCAATTGGGTGATGATTTCATTAGTAACTGCAATTCGGGAATTCAGATTGTAACAAAAAACCCACTCAGTTGTTCGTATTCACATAAAACTTATGATCACATTTACTGGGTACCTTTTTCGGAACGAGGATAATACCCGCATATCCGCAGTGCCATGCCATTCTGCTCAATTTTATGCCTCTTTAAAGGATGTTTGCTAATTGCACAACCAAGCAATCGACAGCTTACTTCGTCGAAATGAATGAAACACTATCTGAACAAAATACTTTTAATGAATTTGGACGGTAAAATTCCGTTAACATAATACCTGGATTCACGTTGAAATAATAACCTATCCTTTTATTTTGTAGATCTTTGAGTTGAGCAAGAAAGGACACACCAAGTTTAACATGATAAGGTAAAGTAACAAATATCGGAAGAGAATTCAGAATAGTGGCAGACCTTCGCATATTGGCCGTAAACGTTTCACTAGGCAGATCATGGGAAACGACGGTCCACTGCAGTGATTTCAGTTCGGGGGACACTTCCTAGGCTTGAATGACGCCTGGTAACATAGACATCTCTGGTCCTGGTAGATCGTATTTATTCTAGAACATAACTTCAGTGCACACTTAACAGAGTTACTGCCGAGAGTAAGTTTAAATATGGAGGAAATAAAAAAATCATCTGTAAAAATGAAATCAAGCAAACTGGAGAATATTGGCCGCATTATTTAGGTCAATATTAGAAAAAAGACAGCAGATAGCATAAGTCACTAGCAGAAAAGAAAACAGTTTGAGTCTGACATGAAGTGGTTCTTAAAAATCGAAACTCCGTGTAAGATATGTTTGCGAAGTACGACTGCAAGCGAAATGGAACGAGACTTTTACTTGTTTAAGAACCGAGACCTACAGCTACTGGAGAAACTACAAACGGCATAGGTCAATTTGAAGGATCAACCACCTTCAGATAGCCTCCAGCACAAAACATCAACTTCAAGTGAACAGTCACACAGCTAGCGGTGTTCGTTTCCGGACTGGCATGTTACGGCGACCGAAGCCAAAGGATGACTGTGTATAACAATCACTGCCAGTGGTTTGCACTGCATCCTTCAACACTCGACCTACACACAACGTATCCAGCGTAAACCCCGAAAGAATAAGACCAGAAGGCATGTAAGTGAGAGACTGTGTAGTCCAGCTAGTCAAGGGTGGTTAGCCAGATAGTAGGTCAGTAGCAAATTGAAACCCTTATATCTCGGAAACAAAAACAGAGACTCCATTGGTAAGATATAAGCTGTGAATAAAGGTATGAAAATATAAGTCGAGAGGGAGCACATATAATTTCACTGTATAGGGGATTAGGAAGAAAAGTAAGAAGTTAACTTTAGACTGAGAACCAGACAAAGCACAAATATACCAATAAAACTGAAGAAAAGAAAGAGTGGATGGCTACCGTGACCTAGGTTTCTGAAATAGTGAGTGGGTGATTTACCAGACAACAAGGTTGGTTGGTTGACACGAACGAAAAAGGTATATAAATGAAAAGCTTACTTGAGCCTAACGTACCCATCGTCTCTTCATCGAAGGGGTGCTGTGAGTGAGTTGGTGACAGGCAAATCCGAAACGGCAGGTTTATATGCGGCTGCATTTACCGCAAAATAATGTACTCATATCACTATGACCTACAGCATCTATGTTTTTGCACACTGAGCGCCTGAATTCATGGCCCCGCAACAGTCACTCAATGAAACTTCGAACACTCATCCGGATCGTATTCAAAGAGACGGTCTGGTTCAAGGCCAGGTCATCTCATTATGTAAAATCGATATTACAACGCAAAATACTTACTTACCTAGTTTGGTGTGTGACTGAAATCACAAGTGGATCAGCGTGCGCCATATATGATGAGGGTTATGCGCAGCGGTTTTTTGGCTTCGGTCACTGTGACTGGCCAGTCACGAACAGAGGCCACCAGATGTGGTTTATCCAAACATTCCTTTTCATATAAAACAGCGAACTACCGATGACGATTACCACCATAGGCTGAAATAAATTATTGGCTTACATTGATGTCTAGCAGCCATACAACCTTGAAGAAATAAACCCTGACTGGGGGAAAAATGAAACGAATTGGTATAACCGAAATGTCAAAAAATACCTAGACTCTAACATTCAACACTAGGATACCTGTACTTTGTAAGCAAGCAAGGGAACTGCAAGTAAAGATACAGCGAGATAGCTTCTTTGAAACTTTTGCTGCACCGCATCATTAACTGCGGTACGGACGGTGAACTCCGGTAACAAAGTATCAGCGTAATGAATACTCCAAACTTTGAGCGCAGTGAATATTCAAAAGCCTCGAGCTGATTATAGCATGACGTGAAATCTACGTAAACATCTAAAAGTCAGCAGGTGTCCCCACAAATTGAATTACCAAGATGGAAAAAGGACTACGTTTCCGAGCATCTGTGGCTGTGGGGATGAGGTAAGATGGAAAACAAAATTTGGATGCACCTTCATTATTTATGCGCGGAAAACAACATGCATCAAACAGATAAACAGGTTGATTCAGTGAAAACGCACTTCCTTCAAGAAACAAAACAAAAAGCTGTGCACTTATATTGCGACTGAAAAGAATATTATCTATTCGAGAGCAGTGTCCAGTTTTTTTTGCACTTAGAACGCTTTCCAGTGAAATCCATTAGTATATTATAAAAGTCCAGTTGCGCCCCAAACTACTTTATCAGGTGTTGTTAGTAAGTTGCTAATAGCCGTCTTGCTACGTTAATCGATTTGAAGATGTGATCACAGGTCTGAACAGTATGTGAACAGAACATTCATAGGTTAGCATTTAGTAGGCAGAAAGAACGTGGATACCTCCCCGAGAAGATTTCAAACAACCCAACGCGCACCACTAGTCAAAATCAGCTGTAAGCTATTCATTTGTAGGTTGAATTGTGTAGAAACAGAAATCCGTTAGGTTGCATTGTTTACAGCTATGAGTGTAGCTAAGACATACGGTGAGTTTGGTTCAAAGACAACTGAATGTATGGAGCACAAACAGAGAAACATTTCTAAATCTGTGTATTGGTTGAAGGGTTTTATTCAGCCAATTTGTGTTTCCAGAATAAAACCTAATTGGTGGTACCTGTTCCGTTTGCGTTATTGGCAATAGAGTCTTGATTACACATTCAAGTCAAGGAGTGGTTTCATTCACCTCAGAAGATGAATGTTCAACAGTTGGCAAAAACACTATAGATTAATTGTGACGGTCAGTTCTTGCAAAAAAAATACCCATCTGGCTTACACAGATGGGGGATAGTAAAAGGAACGCATAACTTTGATAGTTGGCTTCCGGACATTTCTGTCAACACAGAGATTGCTATGTAACTTAATTATGTCCGTGAAAGCAGTGTCGATTTGAGACAACATATTAGCAACTCCGAATGAAACTGTCTTTATGTGTTCGATCACCGATGTCTGCGTTCGATCGGTTATATCGTGTGGCACCAAAAGATAAATGACAATAAGGTTGGGCAATGAATATTCGGTAATTAGTGTCAAAGGTGTTTGTTCATTTGCTTAATGTGTGTGTGGACTTAGGTGAATAAGCTATGCACAAAGGATGACGTCTGGTCTTCTGTTACAGTATTTTTACTGACGTCACGGCCTAACATGACAGGATAAGAAGTCGACGAAGAACTTGAACTAGAGGAACATAGCCAATTGACTAAAGGTTAATCGCTACAGATCAGGTCGGCCACACTGGTTGAGGTCTTTACGTCTCACAGAGTCGATGACTAGAAGCGTCCGATCAAAAAACAACTACCCGGGTTCAGTGGTGTGAATGTTGTTGTTGTTCAGCTGAAATATTCATATAGTAGATAAAAATAGCGACGCGATGCAGTTAAAGTTGAGTTTGTCTGTAATATGTGGACACCTTTACGTTGAATATCTGTGTACTTCGGCTCCATCGCTTCATTTTCTTCTGTTTCCTAATTACGATTTGTTTCTCTTTCCCATAGTTGTACTGTGGTTAGAAATCGGTGTGATCTACTGATGTAATGTTGTCAATGATGGAAATTAGTTTAATGTGGATACAGGACTAGAAAGATAAAAATAATGCTTCGATTCAGAACAAATGTGTGAAACAAACAGTTCTGAGAGAGGAATAGTAAACTCCACCACAGGTAGGTAAAAATTAGAGAACTTTGGCTGGAAAACCCTGGTAAATTATTAAATAACGAGGGGGCGGGGTACGCCTACATTCATACACATACATACATAGTAGCAGAGTTTAAAGAGGTTTGAAAGTAGTGCATGCACAAAGTAAAATTTAGGGTACTTCAGCCCTGATAAGGGAATCCTTCGAATGAAGAAATCACATTCATCTGAGGTTTAATGTAACAGAAACATATCTTACTGGATGAAATCAATAACACAGTAGTTTCAACACCGGCATTAGGCGACCGCGTGCGAGTAATAGTGAGACTATGTGAAGCTCGGTTTGGAAATGGTGAGTTCGCAGAGAAAGCAGGATGTTTAGTCGTACATTCAGACACTTTCAGTTCGAACGATGAGCTAGTACAGAGATGAAAACCTGAGGTTTTGTTAGTCTAACTCTAGTAGGAATATGAGCAAAAGAACGAAGAAGTGGTTATAGTGAGCAGCCATCTCCTAGCCCCAGACTTCACCAAATTGAGAACCCATGCGGATTAATATCCAGGACTGCATGTAGCAAGAACGGAGTTTACCAGTCAAAGTAGCAACTGAAAGAAACCATCTAGCAAACGTGGAAAGCTTAAGAATGAAACAAAATTTAAGCATTTACATGAACTTTGTGATGAGATGGGGGTCAGGTGGTCCCTTAAATTTAACCACAATTAAATATGCACGGCTTCATCACTGTGGAACAGTTAGCATTTGGCCATCCATTGATAGTAAACCAAGCTTTTCATCGTAACATGTTCACACTGAAAATTCCCAAGTTTTACTTTCAAAAGTAAAAGATCAGATCGATCTATATAAATGTGGAACATATAGCCAAAAAGCAACTAGACCTATAATCATGGGTAAAAAGAATTTGAGCCTTGTTTTAGGCGTACAGGTAAGTTTTGATTACCCACCAGAAATTGGGCAGTTGGCCAGGTACACAGTAAATATTTGATGGCAAATTTTGCAGGTCAGTTTTTTCTTAAAAAGGAACACCATTCTCTTGTTTCCAGCCCGTTAAGATTCATTAATCACTCCTCTCCCATTCGATAGAACTTTAAACATAAAGCCGTTTCCGCAGGATAATTCACTTGGTTAGATAAGCAAGGCGGTCGTCGACTTCCGAAATGTTGAGTGAAGCAACTACACAAGCCGTCATTATTACAAATTTCATGATGGGTGAGTACGATTCGTTTAGATCAAAACTCGATCACTGACTACTGGTTCGCTTCTGATTAGGGTAACTTCATTCTTTATCTGTAATGACAATATGTATGGTGAGTTGAACTACTCCGTCGATTTTGTTAGTAATCCTGAACTTTAGACCACATGTTCAAGGTTTGCACTGAAACGTGAACAACGTTTCACGTTTCCACTAACTCATCATATGACACATGTTGCATTGAGTGATCCGCTAGCTCTCAGTGGTGTTAAACTGCAAGAACGGCGAGTATTCAAAACAATCGGTGATAGAGACGACGATCAGCAGCCTCACTACTACTGACTTGCATCAATTCGGAAGAGATCAAGCGGTGAAAAAATCTGTTTTGTCCAGTTACAATCATCTAGGAAAATCATTAAACCATAATGTTCGAGAACCGAACGAAAGGAATACGCAGCTGCTTTTTTCTCTCCAAAGTTTTACAACTCAACTCACTCAAAAATGTAAATTAAAAAACGGAAAAAGTACATCGGATTAATGTAAATGATTATGAACAGAATGTGCACAAATGCATCCAATACAGGTTAGGTGCGACCCATGATTAGCAATCATTTTCTTTTGAACATAAACACCCTCACAAGATAATAGACTATATGTAGTGAATTGGGTGGCTAAACTCAGAGCTCTTTTCTCCACTGTCAAATTCTGTTTGAGCAGCAGTCACGGACGAGAATATAGATTGAAACCTAGAAAATTGGTCAACAAGGCAGGCGGACTATAGACAAGCGCGTCATAAAATGACCTCTCGCGGATGCATCCGTGGATGGAAATTGGATGTGCGCGGACTTCCGTTACACAATGAAAAGCGTCGTCTAAGTGTCGACTGTAAGTATCCTATAGAAATCAAGTTAGAGTAGAAAAGCATCGTCGGATGGTTGCAAAAGAATGACCCACCGTATTACTGATAGATAGTGTGACAGATTTGATAAGTTAAAAGAGGTTAACCAGACAAAAAATCTGGATTTCGGTTGGATTCTAACAAGTGACAGAAACAGCATGTCCAAATGCGTAAAGCGTTCTACCCGCTGAACTACGGAACCACTCCGCAAGCTCAGGGATTTCACATTTGGACTCAGTTACTCATCCAACCTACTGTGTTAGATGGAATCCACTAAATGAATCAGGCGATTGATTGCCCAGGCAGTTCGAACTTAGTCGAAGTCCACATTTTTCCTAATTGAGTCACTCCTAACTGACCCACAGGTTAAATGTAAACATCACGCGTCCCTAACCCAGGGAACCTAAGTGGAACGATTTTGTAAACACGTAATACTCTGAGGCTAGTGCCGATCACCTCCTTTCTTAAAGTCATTGAACAGACCCCAAAATGAACGGGAATCGATGAAAACCATTGTCCACGTATAACCCCAGACACAAGATAATTTGATCAACATAAAAGGTTTATTGAAAAATAAGCTGCAGAGGTAGTTTATGAAAAGAAAAGTGGTGTAAAACTGGATACCATTCTACTGGCAATCAAACCTGCTTCGAGTTCTACCATTCACTCCGTGAAGTTGTCAATGCGGTAAGTTGTAAACACATTATGGTTTTACGAAACCTAAAATAAAAACGTTCCACCATCAACGAAGCCAATTCCAAAACAGCTGTTGTATTCCCATGAACTTGTGGCAACTCAGTGGTGGTGACATCTAACTACCAGTCCTACGTAGTTCGACCAACACAATTGCTTCTGATGTCCAGTTTTGTACAACTTGACACTGTGGGCCGTACGTTGAGGTGTAAAAGTCGGAAGCTTAACTGAAGTGACCAATGCTGCCGAACGAAAACCATGACCTCACTGTTATCAACACATATCCATTTACGATCTATTCTCGGAATAGTCCATTTGTTCAACCACTCGGACGAGTACAGGCAACACGGCATGTCGAACTTAAACCAAGAGGTTGAACATCTGTCATATATTTCAGCTACACACAAGGGAACGCAGAAGGTTATTCCTTCAGAAAAGCCAAAACAACCAACTTTCATCGGAATTTATGAAGTATGGTAGACTTAATGCAAAATAAACCAGCCCAGTAATTCGAAACTCGCAATTTACGGGAACACGAATCAGAATAATGGTCCGACGGGGTCAACTGTGAAGAAACCAAGGAACAATTCGTTAAGTAGTCCGCCGTAAACAAAGAGTTCCTGAAAGGTTGCCCCAAAATCCGTTCGAAAAATCATTCGAGTTTCCGCATGAATGAAAATCTACTGGATGGCTTGCCCAAGCGTGTGACAGTGAAATTTGATCGGACACACACACGCGAACTGCATGCAATAGTTAGAAAACCAATCCACAACCCAAGGCAATAAAGCCAGTACCGAAACATTATTTTGCATTGTAGAATAAATAAACCAGTTCTGTGTAATCCACATTGTTGTTCATCTGCACTGACAGAAACTAGACGACGTGCACACAAATGCAGCCAAGTGCTTCATTGGGATCGGCAGAATTACACAAACAATAGGCACTGCGTTCAAACCAACTATGAGAGAAAAACAACTGAAAAATGCTCCGAATCTTTGGTCTGAGTAAAGCAACAGAATGTGGACAATAATAGTAAAACACCGTATCACAGCAGCTCGAGAAAAGAAGGCTGTGCTGAAGTCGATGTGTGTTCATGCCGAAAAAGATGACTGCTGTGTATAGACATACAAACATGTACAGAGAAAAAAATACCTAGTCACGGGACGATTCAATCAGAGATATACAGAGTGTAAGAAAGCGCGAAGGACAGAACAAGTTATGGATGATGGTGACAATAATAATTGGTCGGCGGCTCTAGTTTAAATGAAATCTTAGTCAAAAAGGAGTTTGTATAAGAGGAATTGCGTACATATGTGCACAGACAGGGGTCGCGGAAAAGGTTTTAGCAGAACGAAGCAAGTCTGAATCTAAAAAGACGGATAAATTCACGGGAAACAAATCTCTGGCACAGCCCTGATTAAGAAGAGGGTGAGTAGTGATCTCGATAAGGCCTGTTGGTGACCAGAGTGATTCTTCCAGTAGACAAACGGCTTATCAACTGAAGCAGGAGCCCGGAAATCGGTAAGTGAATCGATGATCCAGTTCACAACAAATGCAACAGAAGAACCGTACAGAGCGAAAATCACGCAAACGAAGCTGGGAAAAGAGCAAACGAAACGAGTGTAACACACACTCTGAGTTGGAATGCATGTAATATGCGCGAGAAGAGAGCGCACAAGTGGCTAGTTATCTGGGCTCGATCGGACCAGAAAGAGGTACGCTTGGCTTGCGAAGATAATCAACGGCGCCAAGATAAGCTAACTCGTTGGCGCCCTGACTGGGTGGCGGTGAACGTAGTAAGAACAATAATAACATGTAGAAAATGAAGCCGCTTCCTTTGATGATGACGCCCAGACCTGAAACAAGAGAGTAGGATGCGTGTGTAAGAGAACGCGGACGAATTGTACTATCCTGATTAAGGGTTTTGAGAGTGTGAAAGTAACTGCGGATGCTGATTAGTGTTCACGTGCAAACAAATCAACCTCTCCGAAGAACTAGTCAGAATACATCTGTCTGCAACCATGTCTCAGATTGCCTGATAGTGATCAGGATATAACGAATCGATTGATAACACATGATCCAGTATAAGAACATACTGGAACGCCGCGTGGTACACGTGACTTACTCTATGGCACTTAGATTAGCATTAAGCTAGAAACTACACTGACCTGTTCAGTGGCTATGATCTGTTACATGCAACAAGGACCACAGCTGATTGACACATGTGCCAAACAAAAACAAATGTTTGATTCTAATGACAAGCCAAGTTAAGATGCATACTTCATTCATACATAGCGTGACTTCTGCAAGTCCATAGTATGTTTACTACCCGTTTTCAAAGAGGTGCAGCTTCTCAAGTGTACTGTAGTTATAGCAGATGTTACTGAATACAACCTGCCGAAGCAACATGAACTTGATTGGAAATCTGACTGACCAGACAGGAGTGAGGCCATCTTGACAAACAGTATGTTTGTGTTTGAAATCTACTTCACAGTAAACAGGGTTTCATAACCTTGTCTACTCCAACAACTGACATAAGCTACTAAGAAGAGATCCAATTGTGAAAAATCAGGACTTCGACTGGATTCAAACCAGTAACAGAAACAACATGACCAGACGCAGCAAACACTTTACCAACTGGACTACGAAGCGACGCCGGAAGCTCGGAAATGTCAAATTTAGACATAGTTACCCACTCAACCAAGTGTCATATGGAATCCACCAAATGAACCAGCCGATTGACTGCCCAAGTAGTAATTCAATATCAATGCTTATCGGTGGCGTTGGTGGATTCCGGCGTGAACTGATTCAGAAATCCTGCTTGGGCAGTCAATCGGCTGGATCGTTTGGTGGACTCCATATGACAGTTGATTGGGTGGGTAACTAGGTCCAAATGTGAAACTTCCGAGCTTCCGGCGTCGCTTCGTAGCTCAGCTGGTAGAGCATTTGTCGCGTTTGGGTATATTATTTCTGTCACTGGTTCGAATTCAGCTGAAGTCCACATTTTTCGCAATTAGGTCTCCTCTAAGTTATCAAATCTGCCTAACCACTTATCAGTAAAGGCTATTAACTTGAATTGGTTTTCGACCAAATCAGAACGAAGGAAAAAGCCAGTAGACAAACTAGAAGGACAATTCGGTTCATCTGGACAAAAAAGTGACCCGATCGTAGCACTCACTCACCCGCCATGTAGAGATTCAACTTGCGCACATCAACAAACGCACAGTCACCACGACGACCGCAATTGAAACGCCAAAACCGACAAGCACCATCTATCACGCGGCCGAAAACCATCGGGGAAGGCATGTTGGCGAACAACCGGATAATCACAAATTGCAGCCCCAATGCAAACGAACGCTCGCTGTGATTGACCGACCGCATGGTGACCATGAGTAACGGGTTCTGGATTACCCCAGTCAAAAACAGGCATGTGGTCAACACAAACACGAACAGGATGAGACGGTTGCATTGAAGTGGACACTGGCTCGGGTGTAACTTCAAGCTGACCGGATCCAGTGCGTTTGAAATCGAAGGAGGCACACAGCTGCAATTTTCATAGACTTTCTAAATACGATGAACAGCAAGGTAAATATAGCATGTAGGTACGGGACTGAGGAGAACACTCGACCATGATTTCAGTGCAGCACAATAAGTTGGATTTTCGCCCAGACTTAAAAAATGGAACCCAATGAACATTTTGGGAGTGGAAAAAGGTTGCAGGTTACTGAAAGGGCGATTTTTGTCTGATTGGGTAAGAATGTCAAAACGGCAAGGAGAAATAAGTAGGCGATTCCACCAAAGCAATTCATTTACACATATACACACAGCAGTAGAGCACATACACACCATAATAAGCGAACACAGGCAACACGTATTACAACAGCAGCCAGTAAGTGAACAAAAGGAAGCCGGGCGTTTTGAAGTTAAATGTGTGTTGACTCGACTAACTCTGTAAATTGATAACGTCAGGAGCGTAAGAGATAAACAAGCTGAATTCACATTTGTGGCCGCATTTGACTAATTTGGAGATCGAAGAGAGAAAGGTGAAGGTTGTACCTTTAAACATGGCAAAACCGGTACTGAGTAGAAAGAGACCAATTCATAGACGGTGTAACAGTTTAGCACCACGTTGAAACGGCAAGATGTCAAACGAGCTCATACGGTTAGCACCGGATTCTGCCGGGATGTTTTATGAAACAAAAGCACTAATGAACATCCCACTGACTATCGTATTGCTGCTTAACGGATTCGAAAGAAGGACAGGATGCAACTTTGTGCTACTGCAGTCAAATACACAACCAAACTGAGTGACGAAATGCCGAATATATATATATATATATATATCCACAATTTCGAGAGGGCTGCCAGATTAAAAGAAGTCTCAATCCAAAACAGTGAGGACCTACTACTCTATCAGTAAAATCTCATTTCTTACTCTCAATTCCGGTTATTTTATCTGATAGCACGTCGTGTAACATGCGTTGTGATCTCCAAAATGTCTGACTGTAGGATGAACTCTGTGGACAACTAGATGCTAGGAAGTTGCTAACAATACAAACTGACAGATGAGGCAATCGACTTTATCCCGTCCTTGGAAATGGAGAAAAACACGCGTGCAGACATTGTCATGTGGTTAAAACCATCACGCATGTGCTCTAACCCTCATTATAGATTAGCAGAAAACAGATTATGGGTGTCAAAGTACAGGTCACTGTGCTTGGTCTTGATAAAAGCAAGCGAAGTAATGAAATATCAGAAAAAGACAATCAGAACGAAAAAAAGTTACCACTGTAGAGCAGAAGAGTTTCTACAATTAGCTATGGAAGCGTGGTCATTAACTTAACCCAAAAGAATCGGAGGACAACAATGAACATTCTATGTACCAACACCCGTGTATGCGCAACTGTGATACGCTTGCTTCTATTGAGCCGGTAGGTACCTGTGAAATGAGATGGCACTATTGACCAAAAGCAGTTGAGACTATGAATGAGCACCTTAGACGTATCCTGATCAAGCATAGAGGATTAGTGTGCAAAACTGCAATCTGTACTTCTCGTTGAATCGGTCCGGGTCAGCCAACTGAAACCGAAGTAGTATTAAAAAACAAATGTTCTTATGTCTGAGAACTGCCATATCCTCCGTTCTGCTCTCTTGGGTCCACTGATTTCGCTCATCCCATCAACCGTATCATATATAGAGCTAGGAACGACGTCAAGATCAATTATATCTAAGAGCAAATTACGAGGTAGAGGGTGACATGTTCCATCAGTTAAACAGTTGAGTACAAACAAAGCAGACAATCTTAAACACGATTTGCATTGACTAAACTGGCATAAGTTGACATAATGCAACACGGTATGCTAGTGTATGGTTCAGTTTTGTCACTGATGCGCGCCAACGCTTGGATCACGGTTGTCCTATTTCACTTGCCTTAGAGTAGCTTACTATAGTTCTTTCTCCTTTCACCGATATCTGCTTTACCGTGATGCTACGACATCCAACCAGCATTGAGTGTCAGTTGATCCAGTGTTAGCAGGAGTTAACTGCTGTCTAGCCGACCAATTTTCTATTAATTATGGAACGGTAAAATTAGACGACCGTTGAACGATACGATTTTTATCGTACGTAGGAAGTTCAGTATTGCAGCGTGATTGAACATCCAGAGCCAACTTCTGTAGAAGGTGAACGTCCACAAAACATTTCCCGCGGAATCGACTTACGTAGATTGATTACAATTATAACGTCAATTCAAATCGATATGTGAACTTTTTCAGATCACACATCCACAGAATACACGCAATCCTCAAGTAATCTAGAATGATATCAACATAAAAACTGTTGACAGATTTATGGAAATCATTTCTCATCAAAGTTATAAGTACAATCCTAGTTGAAAAGTATAAGTGAGTCGCGTCTGATACATCGGACCGATTGATTGCAACGGTCACACAGATATTCAGTGGTTGACGGGTTTAATCATCAGAAACATTTTAACCAAAATGTATTTTTATTGACACCAATTAAATTACCTGTTGCGAAGAAGTAGATATAAAGGAGCTGTCAGAACAGCCAGCAAAACACGGTGAAACATAGGATATTCCGCTGGCCTGAGAGCAGACTGGTGCCCAAATATTAGGGTCACAAACACAATGGGCATTACATTGAGAATCCGGTTGCAAGTGTGTTGGACCTAGAGACCACCATGGAAGTGACGAAGTCGTCGCAATTGAATGACTGTGAATCAGAGGAGAGAAAAAAGCGTGACAATGGGAGGCGAACGTGTGGAATGGGGGCCAAATGTAATGACTAAAGACATTCAGGATATGGTGTCTCCGAATAAAGAGCACTATCTAGAAACCAGTTTCTTGAGAATCTTTATTTATCACCTTCGCATGAGAATCAATAAGGCGTGCAGACACGAGTTTGAGATTTCAAACAAAGCATATTACACAGAATTCGTTAATCTTAAGTGCGATGCATTACCATGTCTTTCTGCGTGAAGCAGAGAGGTACGTAATTAGGCTCAGACTCATACAACGTATTGGCAAAGTCATAAGGTGTGTAAGACACTTTTATCATTTTAACACTGCACTGAAAAACTGTCCTGTTCAGACGTTTAATGTCTAGTAAGCAGTAGAAAGGAATGGTTATAAAGAATGTTTCAGAAATTGATTCGAATCTATCAAGACTGAATACATTACAGACCATCAATAAATGAAGAGTAGACAATATTATGTTCTCTCCCAAATCGTGCAAGTAGCGCACCATTCTATGAAAACTGGATATTTTTCATCATCTATCATCTTTCATTCGTCTGTCTAGGACATGTATCCGTCCATAGTGCTCATCGGGTTATCTGAGTTTTCGGCTAATTATAAACAGCAAACTGGTGCAGCCAAAGAACGATTTCATAAGATTCGTACAAGAAACAAATATACAGCCGGAAAAGTCAATTAGAAAACAAATGAGGATGTAACTTCGGTGTGGGCAACTAATCACGTGAAAAGTTGAACACGGGAAATGCAAACTAACGAGATGAGCGTGAGTGTGATGTACGACAACTTCATTAACGATGTTTCACCACGGAAGACGTGATGATAGCCCACGAAGTGTTTTATTGTCACACGGGTTCTATGAGAAACGTCCTCTTTCTAACTCGTTGTTGCATATACGTATTCGCAAACACGATTTCCTTATGGCGATTGCCAACATCGTGGGCAGGTATTGTCTGTTTGATCAAACGGTGACAAAGCCATTATGGACATCCAGCTAAAATCTTAATAGAATAGATCATGCATCAGGCCAAGGGCCACAGTTGTGTTTATGAGCCATACCTAGACACAAATAAGGGACAAACTATGCCAGCAATGTCCTGTGTGATATGAAATCAAACACACTCGACAGTAAAGGTCGGTTCACATAGGACCTCCTTCTCCCAACGGATGCTGCACTACAGCGCCGCGAACATGCGGCATTTTGTCAACTAATAAAGTACGTTTCGGTTAGTTTGTTGACCGTGACTCACACTTTTTAATACACTCAGCTACCGCGATACTGTAACTAAACCTCCCCCATTAGGGTTCACTAACCCATATGCCATGACTGAACAGCAAACACATTAGATAAAATGCACTGATCGGACTGAATATGGGACAGACACACTTTCCTAGAAAGTTGCAATAGACCACGATTTTGAAAACGCGTGATCAATGTCAAGGTCACGTTTCCGCAGACAAGAAAACCAGACAACCTTGTCTGAAAACAGACACTTACCTCGTGGACGGATAATCGACCGTGATCCCAGCGATTGCTGGATTGGCACAACCGAGGAAAAAGAATGACGATATGCAACCGATAATGATGAAATTGATCACGAGGACAAAGCGGATGGCACCTAGAAAAAAGATACACATCATCATCATAGACAACAATACAGTGGTTCTCGCTGATGCTTAACTGCCACAAAACCACGAAGGAAAATAAAACAAAATTTGTATGGCAAGAGAGAGGAAAAAATGATGGGACGGGGACGGCCCAAATCACTAAATAGCTACATCAGTATTGAAACATTTAAAATCAAAGTGCCTACACCTTGCAAAACAAACCAAACAGAAAGTGAAAGTAAGGCGACATAAGCAACACAGCTTCCTTACGGCTTTCACTGACCAGTGTCATTAAATGCACTCATTTCATATACAACTCGGACAAACAACAAAATTCACGCCACTGAGCTCCGCTAGTCGCCATCTTACCTAACGTCTCAAGCCACTGACTCTGTGAGTCGCGAGGACCTCAGCCCGCGAAATGAACCCCACCTATAATGGCCACACCCTTCGTGAGCCATTTTATTTCTCTACTCCAGGTCATCATCTGTCCACCTCGCACCTTACGCTAGTCGGCCGCAGTGTTGGTAGAGAGTGCCCGGTGAGGCAGACGACTAGCTGGCATCCTTAGTACATGATCTAACCATTTAAGTCTGTGCAAATGTAGAGACTGGACGAAAGAACTCGTTTGATAATCAGTGCCAAACATCCGCTTCCTAACCTCCTCGTTGCTCACTCGCTCGTGCCACCCGTCGCGAGCGAATGAACGCAGACACCGGTGGTCAAATTCTTGAAGACAGCCCACGTCTTCGACCTTGAGCGGCCAAGTTTCGTTGCCGTAAAGTTATACGGCCCTCACTGTCGCCGTTTGTATGCGACCTTTAAGCATCAAGGAGGCGCCTCCCTGTCGACAGGGGTCTCAAGTTAGCGAACACCGCCCTAGCCTTAAAGATACGCACTTTTATTTCATTCCCAGCAACTCGACCACCACAGATGCAGCTTCCCAAGTACACAGACAGGTCAACAACCCCTATGACTTCATTATCTAACATCAAATCTACATAATCACAGTGATCTTGCAGAAGCACTTTGAGGCTGTAAGGCGTATTCTGGCTTATTTAGCAGAACGCGAAATAGCCTCTAGCGTTGTTTGTGCAGCTCGGATAGTCTCGAACGACAACAACCTGTCGTCGGCATAATCAAGATCAGTCAGTCTTCTACAAAATGGGAGGTCCACGTTGGCATCTTGTGAGTGCCATAGACGATTCTCCATTACTTCGTCTACGATAGAATTAAAAAATGGTGAAATTGGACAGTATTGACGTATGCCGTTCATGGAGGTGAAATCGTCAGCCTGAACCCTAACTTGAGCTGAAGTGTAGAAATAAACCACCGACAGTATGTTCACATACTTGGTCGCTACACCCCTGCGTTTAAGCGACTCTAAAAGTGTAGATCTATAAAACGCCGCCCAGGGCGAAACCTGCCTCCTGAGATGCAGTGAATCGATGGAGTATAATGGACGCCAGAACGCTAGTAATGACTGGCTTCTCAAGAGTCCTTGATATCTTTCTTTAATATGGAACTATTATCGAGTGACCCCAGCACGGAGGGATGGTCTCCGTCGTCAACACAAACTGAATCAACCCAGTCGAAGCTCCGAATAACTTCTATCCATCTTCTTTGAAAAGTGCTGGCAGGAAATCATCTGGGCCACCAGCTCCATAACGTTGGAGGGCCAAAATGCAATTGCGAACTCGTATGAACTTTACCCAAACATTTTTATCCACTACATATAACATACAGGGATCACTGGGTGGAGCTCCCGTTAGATAGTAAGCTGACCAATGTGGAGAATTCGGATGGCATCGATCTATTCAGATCTTCAACAGGCAGCTACGAAGGAGGCATTATGCACACTCAACATGTAATAAGATAGAGTTGGAGATAATTCGACCGATTTTGTTGCAAACAGGCTGTTTGAGCCGGTTGATCGTCTCACTTAGCTGTGTAGTGTCATATCGCTGGCTTGGGATAAAATTGACAAGGCGTCTAGGAGGACAGTGAAGAAACATGACGCAAAGTTACGTCGCAAAAACGTCCAACCGTTGAAAAAGGAGAGGGTTTACAATGCGTGTACGCTAATACAGTATCCTTCTTGTACGCACTTGCAAAAATGCACTTTGTCCACGTATCAGATTAAGAACGAGAGCGCACCCAGACTTCTGAGGCACACTAGGAAATGATGGTTCTAAACCATTATTCACATCACTTCGGGTAAACTCGGACTGACGTTAGGAATGCAGATGACCGAATAACAGGGAAAATTCCCAGCACAGCCAGAGTTGGTGAACAGCGATTCTGTATCCAAAGTCCTAAGCGCGCCTCGTTCAAATCAGCGTTCATTCGACTCCCAGATCGTTTGAATAAACATCCTTTTCAAGGGGGGAGGTAATTACCTGAGGTGTACAGCCAACCCACGCTGGATGACGCCTGACTTATCAATTTTGCCTTATGAGAATTAAATATTGACCGCAGAGTAAACATAAGTAATCGTCATTGGATGGCACTGAACCATCTGGCCCACAACTTACAGGCATTTAACGAAGAACCGTCGAAGAGTTTCACTGTCGCAAACTGAGGAACACCGACACTCGGACGTGCTTAAATGAGTCTTTACCACCAGTTTCTTGTTGAGCTTCTTCCTGGCGCTAGGTTGATCCGACCTGAAGTATGCAAATGATATTGTCTTACTTATCTCATTTACCGAAGACATGCAGACCATGTTGAACAAGGTGAGTGATCAGGTTGGTTTGTATGAAATATGCATCGCACTTTCCAAGTGCTGCTTCAAGACTGAGGAATCCCCACTACTACATTATTGGTTGAGACTGTGGACACCTTCACAAACTTCAGTAGTATTATCTCGTCAGCTTGATGAGATATCAGCAAGAATAGCAAAGATACGAGTTGCCAACCTGCGTCATCTGTGACATCAAAATGACGTTCGGTTGTAGCTCAAAGGAAGGGTCTAGAATGCTTGTGTGCGTTCTGTTTTGTTCTGTGGTTTGGAAACGTGGCCTGTTCGCAACAAAGATGTTAACAGACTTGTTGTGTCTGACCATCGTTATCTCTGCTAATTAGCTCATATTAAGTGGACTGATCGTGTGAGCAATACGACTGTTCGGGTTGCATAATCCATTGGTCAACTAATCAAATTACACTGCTCGTGATGGTCGGGTCACGCACTCCGCACGTCAGCTGAGCCTTTGCTGTACCGGACATTATATAATGAGACCATCAACAGTTGCGTAAAACCGCGAGGTGATCAAGCAACAATGTGGTCACAAAATATGAAGACCTACTGAGCAAAATGAGTAGGTGTCGCATGTTTGACGTGGGTCCTCGTGATCACTTAAATCGCTGTTTGGAGACACTATCCGAGATGGCGCTGTGCTGCAGTTAATGATGTATCTGCATCCACACCATTCCTAGTTCTTCCGCTTAGCCTTTATTATTATTATTATTATTATTATTATTATTATTATTATTATTGTTATTATTATTATTACTATTATTATTATTACTCTATAACCTTTTCAGTAACGTTTCTTCAACTCTGATATTCCACGTCACTGTTGGCGTGAGCGGCGGTCAGTGACATAGTCCCTCTGGTCAAGATCAAGACTGCTGTGATGATGAAGAGAGCAACGGTAAAGAGTCGGAGATTGTGATTGTTACTAGCTGTAAACTAATTACAACCTAGTCACAGTTTTCGCGATTCGGAAAGAAGTCTCAGGTGGTCTGCAAAAGAGGCACCAAAGTGAAGGTTTTCTCACTTCAGATCAGTTCATAATAGGTGCAAGGTTCAATAGTTAAATCGGCATGCTAGTGTACGTACGCACATGATATTTGGTAAAAAAAGTTGTTCATTGAGAAAAGCCAAATAATGGAAGATGCTTAAGGTAACATAACACGTTGTTGATTTGAGATGCCTCCTACAAACAATTAAGCCTGAACATTACGAAGATGTTCCACATAAAAGAAATGACAACTGTAAATCGACTACAGTTGCGATGCGGATAGCATAGATTTACTATTGAAATTAGCACACACACACCCGTATAGTAAGATTCGGAAACCTCAAGAGAGGGAAAAATGTGACATATTCGCTCTGACGAACTCACCTCGTCGACGGAAATGTGAGCGGTGTAAAATGAGACCTCCAGCAAGGATGCCCAAAGCACCGGCCGGAACAATCAGTCCACCTACATAGGGAAAACGATAGAGGAGAGGAGAAATATATTAGTGATTTGTCTGAAGTTTAAATCCGGCCAGTAAGAATATACAGGTCTCAAAGGAACGAGAAATAGACACCAAATCGGTAAATTAACCTATTAGGTTCTACAAACGGACATCTTGGATGTTGTCTCAACGATGACAGTTCTACAGATTATGAACGAGGAGGCACTTTATTGCGAAAAAATCAATAAAACGCGAGCTGAGGTGGGTGATCAGGCCATAGCCCACAAGATGTACGCTGCTATATGACGTAATAGGTCACACAAGTTGGATGTTGTGAGACTGCTCAAAACTAGATAGGAGCAGCCGTGACAATCAGGCTCAAACCCGTGATCGTGAAAACGATGGTTGATCGTCGTTGCCAATTATCTACAACGACGTTGACTTGGGAATCAACATTAAGGGAAATTCAACACGGGCGGTCAGTGTGTATAGTAAACACTTACAAGCATAATTCAGCATGATTAGGCAAAAGGCGTATGCCGTCAAGCTATACACTGGATCACATGTGAGTTCTAGTATACTGCCAGATGGCCTAGACACGAGCAATCAAATAAATTAGAGCTTGAATTCTCCTCCGTCGACGTGGTTATCACCAGGTCAATTCGAGCTCGTACAGCAATGCTTATCAGAAAACCGACCATAAAAGATAACGTAACCTCGCGAGTGAGGAGCAGATGTTCAGTAAATCTAAACTCCAACCCGCTGTTAAAAGCCGCCTGCATTGAGGTTTAAGGAATGTACAGAAGAGAAGAAAAGTTATTAAAGCTAACAACTCATGAATATAACAGAACAAAAAGGGCGTTCCATGGTTCGAAATGTAGTTGTGCTAATGGGAACATTTCTTTGTCCCATTCAAAGCATTCCTTTCTAATAGTTAGTAATGTAACACCTGCAAGAGTAAAACGTTACAAATTGACACAGACGATTAAAGACTATGGGACCACGGAAGAAAACAAAATCGATTTGGAAACTTAAAGTAGGTAAAGGAATGGGACATGATTAACAAAACCCTCAAGTTTATATTCAAACATTTAACGTCAAGGTGCCCACATTTCACTAACAAACTAACAGTTGAGTGATGGGTGAGGATAGGTCGGCACCTGTAAGACAAACAGTACCAGTGTAGCTCTCATTGGTCCGCTCTAGTGAGTATCCATACTAGATAAACAACATGGTCGTGGTGACTGCTCGAAAATACTTCACTTACATTTATCGATGCGTTACCCGACCACCAAAGCGATACTGACAGTAAGCTAGGTTAAAGTATTATATGGCATTCACGGTGATATTCCAAGCGACCTGGCCGACTGGCAAATGGATACATACATGTGACAACGGGATAGAATTTATAGTAGCAAACGACAATAGGTTCTCGTGATGTCTGCAGCTCCCCAGCCGCTGTCTGAAATGTCAAAGACTTTATAATATTGTACTCTTAACCGGTCAATAGTCTGGGGAATGTTTATTTCTACTCAAGTACACCTTCGTTGATGAAAGTCATTGTATCAGCGAATCTAGGTTCTCTCGGACAATACTGCACGTTTCACAACAACGTTAGTGTTAAAGGTCAAATATATGAGTTTCTCGGAGTAGGCTTTTAATGTAACTGTGGTTATGGTAAACTAAGTGCTCCAGAAGATACAGTCTAAACGATCTTAAAGCACGCCAATGAGCCGAACAATGAAATGGTACGCAGAAGACGAGGTACGAGGGTGGTTAGTCCTAGTGAATATATCGGCTGCGATGTCCCATCCTAGTATTAAAACCTTTCCGAAATATGTAGAAAGAAAAAAGATAGCTCGATCCACATGATGCAGAGCTCGGGCAACTAAGGGCATATTGTAATTGAGCCTGTCCTACGAGAAAGAGATTTTTGTTTCACTGGAGGACAAAATTAAGACCATTCAAATGAATCACTCAGGTGTATATCAGTTAAACTAAATATCAGCAAGATACGAGTAAAAGCACTGCCAAAACCGGAGTGGTTCCACGAAGCTCAAAAAATATCACACGGGAGGAAGTTGCAAAGCAAGCGGACGTTTCCATTTATTGAAAAAGTGAGTACAAGGCTAGTGCAAGTTGAGTTCAAATGTGAACAAAGTATAAATACGCGTAAGGCGCAGGTTCGCTTCGAAACATGAGACCGAGAGTAAAGAGAGAGTGAAGTGATCAGGACTTACCTGCGATCAGACTCGCGGTGGATTTGGAGATATGATATTCCATCTCCAAGTACTTCGGAAGGAAGGAGGCAAAACCGATTATCATAAACATTTCCGAGCAAATGCACAGGGATACGACCAGGTAGATACGGTTACGAAGCAGAGAACGAACCGTATCAGAAAATCCTGGAAAGGGTTAACACAAGAACATGCAGTCGGGGAGTGGATTGTTAGAAATTAAAAGGTCTTCTCTTTTAAAAGAGAAGCACTAGATGCCACATACGTTCGTATTAAAGCTCATCTGTAATCTGTGTGTTTACCCTGACAAAATGTCAAACTTTGAAACACAGGCCTATGGGGAGGCGTCGCTGGACATTCAGGTATTCAGTGTAACAAACACGCATTTTTGACTCACAAGCACACGCATTTCAGTTCAATCCAGGATTGGAATAATGGTACGTATCACTAATGCGTCCTAACAAGAGCGACATTCGAATCAGAAGTCAGTCGTTTCAAAAAAGGTCAGCGACGACGTCCATATGATGATGGAGGCTATACTCAAATGTCAGCACTGTTGGATTTGTGAAAAATACTTCTCTGGTCACATTTGGCGTGTTTATTGTACACATACAATAAACGCTGTTGTACACTTTCATGCTGTATGCTAACAGTGGCACACCTATTCAAAAACCACGCAGAAACCATTGAGCCTTAGCAACCATAAAAAGGACATTTAGATCATACGCTAAGTACTTTCACGTTCTCAACCACTTTCAATGCACGTTTAAACGTTATCTGCCGTGCCCATTCTAAGCATTTTGACAAGAATAAGCTTTGATGCTGATCCGATTAACGGTTATCTCTGACTGAACGACAAAACTGGTGACATAGGTAGCAATTTGGTTCACCGTAGGGGTGCATCAAAAACGTTTGTACATTAGCACTAAAATACTCATTCCCAGTGAGAAGCTTGTCAGTCAAGATAAGGCAATTATATAATAAAAGAGAGCTGATTACTAGCACTGGAATAAACAGATGGCACATCTTTCTGCTTTGTAATGTATTGCACATAAATACAAATAGGTTAATTTGCTGAAAGAACGACAAACACTAAAGTTACGATCTTCGCGTTTCACGAAAACTGTGCCTATAACGAGTTACCAGCAAGGTGACCGGCTGACCTGCACAAGCCAACCTAGCAACCAACTTTAAGTAGAATAACGTGTGCGCGTTTGCCCACCGAAAGTCTACAAAATACTGTATGTGAATAACTCCAGGTTACTATTTTAAATGTGCATTAAAGAAATCGTTAATTCTGGCGGGCTTTTTTTGGTGGAATTCAATGGAAGGAAGACGTTTTTTATTTTCAGTCAATGCTGTAAACAAACTGTTAATCATTTTGGAGTCAAAGGTTAGTACAATTGACATCTCGCGTTCGGCACCAGAAATAACACGTCCAGACGGCGGGGGTTTCAAGTAGCCACACCATAGCGCCTGGGAACATGTTTAAACCGTGAGGATTCAAGCCCGTGAAACGATAAATACCAAAGCCTTTTGTTACAATGGAACGGTCTCACATTACGATACAAACAGTAAACAAAGTTGGAGGGAAAAACGAGAAAAATTTGACAGGCAATAAGAAAACAAAGTGTAACTCTCCACAACCAAAAAAGGGTCCGGTGATAAGAATCGACAAGTATCTAATTTATATCTGTTCTGTACCGTCTAATAGAAATATACCACCACAAACTATATAACAACAAACTACAGGAGACCAAATAGTCATCGTAGACGAACCTACAATGCTGTTAATCAGCAATTTCTTGTATGAAAGCACCCAGAAACACTTGAAAATCCAGAAAGCCCAATTCGACCAACTTTTTAAATGAATTGAGGACGCATTTGTTAACCTCTAACATAACTTTTGGTTAAGAAAATCCAAACGTAGTGGAACATATTGAATTGAAATCGAACAATATGACCTCATAACAAGACAAAAAGGGTGATGTGATATATGCAGCCCGAACGATTTACCCCATGGCGTGGTGACGTCAGTATACAGCTCACAAACCGTGCGACTCAACTTCAAAGTAATCTGAAATGGCTCAAGTACTAGGGAGAAACTTGTATATTTCAATCTTTTTTCCTGTAAGTCGTGAAGCCTTTTCAGTAACGAAAGTAATCATTCGGATATCCACCAGTAACTATAAAAACGAGCGGGACAGTACACACAAAAAGCTAAACATTGTTTTTTTCACATCATCCAACTGGATCCAACGATACGCGATGATACGCAGCTCTGAACTGTTCGTCGATCGCTGAAACATTTGTCAACGGCCGTCTCATTACAGAAAATATACCGGAATAATGAAGCCAAGCGATGGTACTTAGAAAGAATATACATCCACGTTGGCGCGTATGACGGTGTTACAGCGACAAGAAAATACTGCTCGCTGACCCGACTCGATCAGGGGACCAACAAGAGTAGATTTTCACAGTCCACTGCGATCCGTTTTAGGTGGACAACTTTCTAATCTGGAGGCGGATGCCGCCAGCACAGTGCACATAGTTTACTCCATGTCGTCTAAGTGCGTCCACACAAACGTGCCAGAGCGGTTACAGCTTCCCTGCTAAAAACAGATTGTAAGCTGACCAATCGCCATCGGGTTTAAACTCAAACGATTAAAAGAAAGCCAATTGTTGTGAGTCCAGTAGTGGCAAAGCAAATCTGAATTTGGCCACAGGAAATGTACATTCTACGCATTATCTCGACAGACAGCGCAGGTCAGTCATTTGCGATGCCTATCTAAAGTGGAATATTTTAGTCATCACTACAAATGTTCAGTCTATATCACACTTATTCGAAATAACCGCATGATGCGAATTGGATGACGAAGTTGGAAAACCGATTTTTCAGGATGGCGACATCACTTTGTACGCTCGAATCCGCTGCGGCACCTAGTCTGACAACCAATCACAAAGAAATTACAGAGAAATATCAGCCACAACACAAAATGCTAATAGTTTATCTATTGGCTTATGGTGTACGTTAAAAAAACGACTGGAATGACTTCAGGATGGGGCTTCAATGCTCGCACAATAGCTGTCAAATCGGTCACATCCTCGATCTCTAGTAGGTCGAAGAGTAATAACTTGTGTTATCTGTTAGGGTCATGCTGGGCCAAGTAGAACATTTTGGAACGTGTTCGAAAATCCTAAACTGCAGCCATCGTTTTGTTCTGTTAACTCAGGTGTTACGAAGATTGTGGGCACATTCGTAGACCAATTACGAAATGCACTTGGCTGAAATGAGGAGCCTAAAAGCATATGACGTTCTCTCGAGTAACTTTTGTCCCAAAATTGCGCACCTGGAGACGAGGTCTGGAGTCTAAACGTTCTCACGGAAATTCCAATTGAAAAGTTTACCCAAAAACAGGCTTCCTAACCCAGTAGGGTTAGTGAAGAGTCCCAACACACTGCTGTAACTACAGCCAAAATAGCTGTACGCGAAATCAGACTGAATTGTCCGGATTCACCATCTCAGTATTTTTGTCACCACGATCCACAATCGATAGCACCCTGGTTGTTGATAAACCTCTTAATTATTAGGTGATGTGATAGGTTTGATAAATTAGGCAAAAAGCTGAACTTCAGCTGGATTCGAACATGCGACAGAAACGGCACGCTCAAACTCGGCAAGTACTCTACCAGCTGACCCACGACGCCCAGCCGAAAGCTCACATTGGGATTCAGTAACCCGTCCAACCATCCGTGCCATGTGGAATCCACCAAATGATTCAGGAGGTCGAGTGCCTGAGCAATATTTTTCAAATGATTCACGCTGAAATTCATCAATGTTACTGATAAGTATTGAAACGGTATTACTGATAAGTAGCCTATATAAGTGAAGGTCTCACAGTTCCGACATGCCTTCGGTGAAATCAAAGTATCGATTTCAAACCACAGTTGGAAGCGTTCACATATGCAGTTCATACAGCTTTACAGAGATCAGTTTGTGAACTGACAAGATTATTACACAAAGCGTGTCACACTCAAATCGGCCCAGTCCGATCAGTATGCACGCGTATTGAAGTGGTATTCTAAGTCATAAGCAACATCATAATAATGACGAGAACGTGATATATGGACTCGAACAGAACGGTCTTTGTATACTGTACATATTGTTTCTCAGGATAAAGCTGTCCATGTCGATTTCGATAACGCAGCAATTTGCTTCTATCGTGGCACTGACGTATAATTAAAATGATCAAACAAAATGGTGAAACAAATTGGAGCGACACGACCGATAACAAGACCAGAAAACCGGGAAATGTCACATGTCACTTAGTGTTTTCGTAATGTCTATATGGAATCACGTAAGAGTCCGTAAATGGTATTGTAGAACTAAAAACACAATATGACGTATCTCAGTTTTTACGGGAAGATGGCTAGTTGTTAATCAGCTTCATCCACAAAGAACTACACGATTTCAGACGGATACACAATTTGTCCATAAAGTCTTCTCTGTGATGTCTCAGAACAAGCGGAAACATCTTTCAGTTCGTTAAGATACCGGTTGGATGCCACAATCTCCTTGCGCGTTCAAAAAAATGCTTGGAGGCCACAAACTACACAGATAGTAGTCATTCTTACATTCCCGGTAGGTTGGCCGTCGCGCTATTACCATTCAGTTGGTTACACGTCAACACATACATGGGAATGCACGTAATGTTACTCAGAGAAAAACCACGCAGTTCACGTCCTCTCATTGTTCTGTTCAAATACGATAGGATGTATCTGAAATGGACTTATCCAGTGAATATCTCAGAGGATGGGGTAGATAGGAATTCAGAGGAGGGAAGTGGTGCTGTTGGCTTGTGAACGAATGATATATGTGCATACGTCGGTCGACAGCGTCAAATGGGTTCACACATGGCCAGTTTTCAAGTGGTTTTATGATGGACGGAAAAGGGAATTGAAGGGCTAGTATGAACTGCACCTGCGCAAACAGGAATGGACTGTAGATTCTGATGACAGTGAATCCAGCTGTTGATAACAATCAATCACTGACCAATCTGAAGTGGGCTCCACGGATGCTGTAAATCAAACGAAACGCTTCGTTCTGTTTAAATCGACAATCGGCACCAATCATATGGGAATGTGGAATGAGACCAATCGAATCATTGCAAAGTCATTTAGAAAGATGTACGCAGTTTCTTCCCCAGAGCCGCCTTGTGGTTCTCCCGACGTAACTCGATTGGCGAGAGAGTAGATAAAAAGAGAACTTATGCGAACTGTATTTAAAGCGTGGCACCGATACCGGACAGGTGTGTTGGACGATATGGTAAGTTTTGCCACAGGGTAGGTACTCTCATTTGTGTTCGAAAGTCTGCGACTACTTAGCCCTCTGTCAACCCTAACAGTATATGAATGATAAAACTCGATATTTTCCGGATATACTTTGTTCCATCCTGGAAAAAAGTATGGCCCGTGGAGTTATGTTCTGTTTATCAGACAACAGACCAGATTCCTTCCGCACGTCACAGATAAAATTGCGAAGGTATGCGCATTGACCTGTCCGTGTCCTTTTTCGGTGGACGGATGTTTGAACGAAAACATCCGATTGACGAAACAGGGCTACGTCTGGAGCCGGTAACCTGCTCTTGTTCGATGAGGGTATCTTACTGAAATCAGCGAAGGTCTGGTGGGCATAACCGTTTGGCACCAGACAAAAAATGACGTACACAGCGTTTGTGGAACTTGCAATTAGAAACAGTGTGTCAAAGTTCAATGGTTCCCAGTATGACCATAAATATATCCAAGTAACGCGCCTGCAAGTGAACTCGCCTTTACTCTATCTATATGCTTATGCGAAAAATGACACAAAGCCAAAGCGATATTTTCACTTCTCCTCAGTAATGCCTATACTAAATTGACTGTTCTTGATAAAGACGCATAGACAACCATTAGTTTTTTTCAACGGCATGTTACTGAATAGAGCAGTGATATCGAAGAAAATCACGTTGTGGTTTGAGATGTCCAATGACTTGACCGAGTCAACAGAGCTGGAGAGGTCCTTTATACCAGACGGAGTCAGTCATTATTTGACTGGTTCCGCTATTTTCAACAACCAACGGAATAATGCATAGTAGGGTGAATTTTACATGCTCAAGAATGGTCTCAACGACATCAATTAAGATGTTAGAAAAGATCGTACAATATCATCAGTGGATAAGCGACAAGGAGGCTAGAAAGTGGGCTTTCAGTAACCAGATCAAAATCAATGCAATTATTCAAACCCTGAAAAGGGTGTGGTTAGATGTCTGAACTAAGTTCACTACACAGTTTGTCAAATCATGAACCTGCTGGCGTGAACTGATCAACGAACGACTAGTCGAAAAAGATCAAAGCTGTTTTTCATAAATGGATTGAGAATGACACAACGTTACGAGCAAATTGTAATACTCTATGTTTCAACCACCTCGAGTGGCCTTCCTCAGGAGTGTTGCAATCGAAAGCTGTTTGTTCCCAACGCTAAGAACCCTATGATTCACCTGGCTTGGCTGGTGCCATTGCAGGATCTGTCATTTTCGTGGGTCAGTAGAACAGCACGGGTGAAGGAAAAACGAACTGGGGAACGAGCTCCGGAACACATTTAAGTTAGCAAAAGAACACAGTAGTAAACGACAGGTGATAGATTTTCTTAAAAATGCATCATGCAAGAAAATGACCGGTAGTGTAACGTGAATGTGAAGCTTAAAACGCAGACAGATTTTACAGTTTCCATTCGAACAGTATGCTTGCAGAGTTAGTTGGTTTTCGTGATCTAATCGTAGTCTATCTGGAAATTAGTGGATACTATTAGCCTCTGTCATAGACACGGAAAATAAACACGGGAAGTGACTGAACACTGGACAGTCCGAATTAATGATAGATGTGTTTATGATCGGGGATAGCGTTGTCATGAAAAGCCTGTAAGAAGATAAAACACCGCAATAACTATGTCCTTCAATAGTGTAAGACTCTTCAGATGACTGATGGTTTGGCTAAAATTAGCCTAATCACCAGTCTTAATAGAAGATGAACATCATAAATCGACAACCTAACAACAACCACATTTTTCAAGGTAGTCAAATTATCAAAGTGATGGATAAATCAACCTCCCTATGTCACACGCCATCGGGCAATCTGGCTTTAAACGATTCAGTCAATCAGCGCATAGCTAACGTACGTGACAATATGTGATGAGTAAGCGACTGCCAACGTAAGTTCTCCCTATCAGGACCACTGACACAGTAGGCCAGTAGACTATTGAGCTGCACGGCGTGTCTCGTATAGTGCATTTTTATTAGACAACACTATCTCATCGAAGACAGGTTTACATACAGTATCAATCACAACCGTAAGAACCAGTGATGTTTATGCTACGATTCCATTTGTCAATTACTGTTAACTTCGCTCATCTTACCGCTGCAACTCTGAGCAATTTTGTTCACCAATGTGTAAACAGTCCGCTCAGTCCGAGCCGTTATAATCTACAGTACAACTATCACACGGTAGCCAAACTTGCGCAGACGTAACTCCGGGAGATGTCAAGCTTGTTTGATAATCATGGAAGCCATTATTAGCAGAAATACACTGAAAACCAAGTTGCATAAACAAGTCTAAGAGAATATTATGAAAGCAAATTACTCTCGGTTTCCACTGTTTTGTTCCACCGAAAGTCCTTACTTCAGATAAGACTCGAAACAAAAACAGAAGCACTAAGGATACCGCTTCCGGTTACCGCCATCCTTCGTAACATTTTGGGAAGCAGAGTGAGACAAATAAAAACGTGACTCCACGAAACATAGCAAAATACATTCATCTGCAAACGCTTACTGGTGAATTTGTCGGGCGAGTGAAACAACCGACAACGTAGCTGTGGAGCGCAACTGTAAGGAGACCTACGCGAACGAGAACAAGGCCGCGAAAAAGCAGACCAGGAATTTTGAGCAGCTGACTGTGTAGATGAAATAGGAAGCCCAGGAAAGAGGAATGTTGTCAGAAAAACACAACTAAGGACAAACAAATATTCATTGTGAAAGTCAACAAATATCGTCATACATACAAACCGGCAATAAACATAAGCAATCCAGTCAATTGATCGTAAACTGTCTAACAACCAGCAAACTAGGTGCTGTTGAAGTTACAGGTTCATACATGACAGGCGTGCTATGGAAATGCTTCAGCCCTTCAGTAACTGAAAGCTGGCCATACCAATGGAACTTGACCAAAGAGAAAACGAAAAACGCTATGAGTTTATATTTAATTATTTCCACCGTGGATTCATAAGTAATCAGTAAAGCCAAACCCATTAACACACAACGTAAGCATAGCCATGGAACCAGGGGGTAATGATTAAGTCCATCAGACACATGATTAACGTATGATGAATGTATGCCTCATCTGCATTAGAAAAAAGCACTCATGTTTTGTTTCACAGACCATTCTGTTCAAGTCCCCCTGTTAAGTATGACGCGTGGTAGTTTTTCATAAGTCGAAATGTAGTTTTTTTTCATCGGCGTTTATAATCGTACAACAAGTGTACGGGTAATCGACACATAACACCAACCGGATGCGATAGTAACGTCTTTCCCCATAGGACTCGGACAACCACTTGAACCGCAGTGCTTAGCAAAACGTCAAGTGAACAGAATAAGTGAAAGCGTATGGCAGATGTTTTGGTCTGAAAATTACGTTAGCAGTGGATACAAAGGAAGGGTCATTATGATAATCGGCAGTGATACGTCAGTCGTCCACACTGGTGCTTGACTATGATACAATCATTGAGGGAAGATCAAATGCTAACCGTGCAGCGTGACAATAAAAAGTTCGTTACCTTAGCACTGGGCTCTAGTAAGAGCGAGACTTGAATTTAGGACCTCTCTTCGAAGTGGGCTAGCCGAAAGTCTCAACTGGATGTGAAGGCTACGATCAAATGTGAGTCCGACAGACGAACTCGACGAGCAGCGGATAACGGACTGGTAACTGCCCTCATTTCCTTATGCCAAGTCATCACCAGCGAAAATTGTTTGGCATCACGGATGACCGGGTAGTATTCTAGTGAATGGCCTAGCCATCTAAGTCTACACACAGTTAAAGAGTAAATGAATAAATTTGTTTGACATTTGAAACCATATATCTACTCCATAACCTCATCGTCAGTTGCACATTGGTACTATCCTGTAAGAACGATCAAACGTGGACATCGATGGCTAAATATATGAGGACGGCACACGTAATCCAGCAACAGATTCCATGATCGTCTAATATACGCAAACTTTGAGCTTCAGAGAGATGCTTTTTGCCAGAGGTGCCCATCGCGAGCCAAAACCACCCAAGTAGTCGAGATAGGAGCTTCTACTGCACTTTCCGAGGCTCCATCACTGTTGACGCCACTTCTAAAATACACACCAGATAGCCACAATCATAACCTCATTATTCAATATCAAACATACGTTATCACAGCTGTCTCGCAAAGACAAATTGGGGGCTTCAACGTTTATTCTGAAGTAGTCGTTAGATTTCCAGACAGTTTTTAACATTCTCTGCATTTGAAAAGAGAAGACAGTAAGCTGATATTGTACGATTTATGTCCGGACAAATTTCGCAGCATCTTTACGAGTGCATACTACAGACCATTTACATATCAGTATGAGAAAGTGAACAAGATACCAGAGAAAGTGAATTGTCAGAGTGTACAATCATTGACACTACCATTGCACTGCTTGAAAACTGTCAAACAGAAACACCAGGTAGGAGGTCTACGAGGACACTTTGTCAGTGCTGTAGACAGTCCTCCATTATTTCTTATACGACAAAAACAAACCAAGACGGCAAAAGTGAGCAGTTTTTAAGCTGTTGAGGATGAAACAGATGGACGGTCAACCACAAACCCTATGTATCGACGCTCAAGTTCAAGCATGTGAAAATGTAGCCCAGTACTATCCCTCCCAGTTGTTTATCTGTATATACTTCACCTCCCCCTTTTTGACAACTAATCAGACCTTGACTTTGACGTTTTGTTTCATCGTCTCAATTTGATAGTTGTACGAACAGCTAGTTGCCTGTTATTGTACCGTGTATGAGTGGTGCGTGCATCACCCCATTTGGAGCCTAGCTCAGATGAGGAGCACTCTGTTGGGAATTTACAATTCACGTCCCAGAAATGATCTGTGAGTCACAGCTGTTAAGACTATCTATTTATCCACTACTATAATTCACTCGATTGAATTGTGATCCAATCTTGTTTGAGATTGTTGGGTTATTGCTGCGCGTTGCTCAACGTCCTCCCGGAAGATCGCATACCTTAAACTGAGAAAAAATATATAGACGCGCCGACAGGATGTACACATACTTGTTTGACACCTCTTACTAGTGGAGGATATCAGTAATTGTTGTGGAGCAGTACGTGACTCCATCGAAGACTTTGCCAAAGATTTGATATGTCTATCCTCGCTCAGGGGAAATTCTTCCTGTTCTGCTTTTGATATAACGAAGAGCTCAAGAACCATAAGGGATATAAAAACTCCGGTTGTGAATGAGGTCAAGCTAATTACCACACAATATTCGCAAGAGCCCCTGATTGCCATCTTTGATAATGAAATTGTTGCGGAGTGGCCCTGCTACAGGGCCTTCACAAATGCCTCGTTACCTTTATTGAAAAGTGCGACACGAGTTCAACTGGATCAACAGCCGTGTTGCATATGAGAATCGCAATACAATGGCGGACTTCGACTTTAATGAGTGGTTCTATCTACTGAACACAACTGGACGCAGCACGCATGCAGCGATAACGCTATAGATAGAAGAGACCAACCAAACTGGCCTCAGAAATGTTTTGTTCCGCAGTCTAACGTTCTGGAATGATTACGAACGAGTGTGCCGAACACATCGCCGATTATTTTACTGACAGAAGAATACAGTGGGACAGTGACATGAACAAACTTAACGGAATCCTAGGGCAAAAGTGGTTTCCATATCACCGAGATTCTCTGCTAACTAAGCATCACGATAGACGATTACGCTATGCCAGGGCTGAGTAGTTTTATCTCCCTGTAACCTGTTATAAGAACTAACATGAGGAATGTTCCGCCTGACATTGAACAGACCTTTCTGAGATTCGGCGGTCGTTTAACCCATGGAAGACTGTGCCGCAAGCTATAGCACTTGTCTGAATAGCATGTGGGGTTTGGATCAAACAGATATGGGGATCTTTGGGGTCAAATCCGCTCGGCTTGCATTTAAAGCTAGTTTGGTATATATGTTTCAGCGCCCACCTGGCCAGTTTTTTCACAGCCGGCAGTTAAGGTCAGTATGGTGGTTGCAATGACGAAATTAGGAGCGAAGCGGCGACACACTAGCGTATAATTTGAATTTAAGAGTGGGCTCCAAAATGAATGACAATTGCGGATGGAGCAAACCACCCAAAACTAACAGTCATGTGGTCTACCTAGGAACAGGCCTGATTGGAAGAATGGGGGGAATTTTGCACCAAGCGCCCATCGTTATATCAGTGGTGTGACATAAACCCAAATCCACCACATAAGACAGACTCGGTATTACCGACCGGCGACAGAACCTGCCAAACATACTGCACGGTCTACTGATATCCGTGAAGTCAATCCGCCAGTGTGGCTGCGGCGAGCAGGATCACACTCATTGCGGCCTGGTCGTAGGCGGCAGCTACAGAAGCATCTGAAACGTGAAACCGGTACGATGGCTACTGTTCTGGATTTTAGTCGCTGAAATGCGGGAGAAGTTGACTTTTGATGAATCTGAAGACCGAACTAGAGTGGGCTGTTGCCTGAACTATGTCATACTGTGAGTTTTGAAAATATCTGTGGTCGCACGCTAAACTAAAGTGTGAAAAGACGGAAACCTGAGACCAGCTAGTGTTACTATGAGTAGCTACATCTGTTACCCGATCTACAACATAATTAACAAATATAGAGATCGGAAGGAGTACAACAGCTACAGTAGGTAAGAGAGCAGGAAGGGGCCAGCAGTAGCATGTGTTCATCTATCTACCCTGTTGTATGCAGCAGACGAGGCGACCAGATTTATACTACGAGACGGAGGACGCGGCATTGTGAGTGTTCATAATTGTCTGTGGGCTGAAATACTGTTAGGACGTCCAGAAGAGGACAGGAGGACGGGTAAGGTTGTCAAATAAGACCTCTGGCACAAAAGCCTGTATAATAAAACAGAGGGTGAATGACGGGGGATTATAGAAATACTATTACTTTCGCTGTAAAAAGGTGTTAATCTACATCCAATCCCCGACTTGGAAGTTCATCTACTTATTTGTCTGACTTAAGTAGCTGTCGGTGTGATCATCACGCCATCTAGTATAATCCCGTGGGTGATCGAGATGGGTCAGCCGTCTATCTCACTGTATCAAGATAAAAACTCAACTTGACGTAGGTGGTCAACACAGACGTCTAACATACTTCTAGTAAAGAGTAACTAAAAAATACTTCAAATCAGATCGATGCGATCTTGTACCGAACCACTCACTAACTTCCAGTGACCACGTCGTCCGAAACGTGTAGTCTGAGCAACGGGAACACCGACATGTGGATGCACAGTCGTCGGTGCAGGTGGACCGTCAACGGCTGCTTACACGTATACATACGAGTCTCGTACACAATCAGTAATACAAACGCACAGTTTATGGATAGATCTGAGTATCAACAAGCAATGGTTGAGGGCCTACTGGGCGACCAGAAATATACAGCCTATAAAGACACTACGGAAGTGAGCACAGAAAGTGAACCCAACTTCGGTTTCACTTTGTGATCACCACGGTCAACATGCAAACCAATGGACAGAACAGTTGAAATGTATGCCTGTGGGAGTAAAACTGTTTACTGCTCCCCTAAATCCACACACCAAATAGAAAACCCGAATACTGTAAATGATCAATCATCGAAACTTCCCTTAATGTTCAGACGGACTGGCATGCTCAACGTATCAAATATGCACAACATGATTCGTCTCACTCGGTTTCACTGCGCAACGCCTACGTAATTCATGTTCAGTAGAAGTCGAATGTGTCAGAGTTCCAATATAAGTTTAACCCTATGAAGTGGAGGTGATGATCTATTTTGGCAGGTAGTTGGACATCTAGTGTGAAGGAAGGAATCAGAAATGAATTACAGATTGAACATCAACCATAAGTGATCGAAGCTGTCGCACTCGCATGAATTTTCCAGTTGGTTCCTTTCGAAAACAAGCACTAGACTCGAGTTTCGCTCTCATTAGAGCTGGTCAGTAGTGCATATTCTTACCACTGCCGGCGGTAAAACTCCGGCCACGCTTTCATGAGGAAACCGTGTTGATCACTGCGCCATTCATCTCACATTGGGTACGGCCGAATTGTCATATGTGAATGCTCAACCACTTTCGCTTGTGAATAATGATCAAAACTGAATTAGTTTAATTCAAACGTTGGGGAAAAACTATGCATTTAGTGATCGTAACGTCCGTGTCAGAGGAGTCGACTGAATGGAAACAGGTGTAGAGTAGGCAGCTCCCTAACAGGGGAAACGAAGTGAAATCTTGAAAAGACAAACTAATGGTGACATGTCGCACGAACTTTGTTCAGACTGATTCCCATGCAACCTTTTCAAGTACATACTGCAGAAATGTAAACAACGAAATATGCATAAAATCGCCACTCAGTAGACTTCAACTAGAATCCTTTTCACTTACTCTCAAATACTGTGCAAAAGCGAAAAAGATCAATGTAATTGTAACCTACTTTTTTAGAGGGTGAACGGTGGTTGAAAGCGAAACTGGTCGGTCTCGAATATTAATTCAGAGTTCCTCCAATGGAACAAAGTGGCTTTATTATCTACCCAACACGTTCGACAGCTTGTTGAATTGAAATCAAGCAAAAATCTGATGAAATTGTAATCCGACAAGGGCTGTGGAGTTGTCCTAAAGGATTGCGATGACCACACGAAGTGGATGGAAGCGAGGTTATTTGAATGCCTTATCCAGCTTTCTAGTTTGGAGGTGTGAATTCGAGAGGGGATAGAGAAAGTGTCCTGTGTATACAGTAAGGTCTACCTGAAAGCTTACTTACTCGACGATTTCCGCCAAGAGCGGAGGTGGACTGCGTTGTTGTAACGGAAGCGTCAAGGACAGCGGGGATAGAAGGTGCTGATATGCAAAGAACCGAGGGAGAGAAAAGATACGACATGAAGTAAACCAAATTAATCTGTTTCTTGAAAACACCAAGCCTAAAGACACAATTCGAACTTGGATGTAAATACAACTCGCCGGCAAAGTTACATCGAAGTATTATGCATTATGGATGAGGCATACCTTCGGTTAAACAGCTTTGTAAACATTATAGTGGTGTAATGACGACATAATATGACGAGAAAATACACAAAGAATGATCATGGTAAAAAGACATCACATAACGGCCACGGTCCAAATGATTGATTTCATTTTTGGAAGGCTGCACAAAATTTCAATGTCCAGTTTCCGGCGCAGGGTTAAAATGCTGATGAATTCTATTGTGGACAAATTTTATTATTACGACAAACCAAGAGGTCAGTACCGTGAAACAAACACAGTGAATGTAAGAACAAAGAGACAGAAAGCAAACGTGAAACGGGGAGTAAGAAGCACAACGACAAAAAATCAACCGGCCTTATCCTGTATATGATTTTGAATCCTACTTTGACTGGTGAGTAGTTGGGAATTTTTTATTAATGTGAATTCCAGATCACTTACAAATGATCACAGCTGTTTCAGTCCGATAGACATTTCAGCTAGCCACTTTAAGAAAAAACGACACTGAAGTTTTGCTCTTGTTAGAGCTGGTCAGTATGGAATGGTCTTGCTTCACAGTAGGCACGTCCGAGTAATCATACGCGAACGCGTAGCCACCCGAATAAGGTTGAGGTTGCCCGACTGCCCCGACAGAAGATACAGTAACTGTTGCGTTAGTTCCGAACGATGAGCTCACAACTAAGCCTTCCCTCTAAGTTTAAGTCATAGAGATGATTAGCCTGTTCAGCGATGTTGTGATAACTGGTGAGCGGTTGGTGATTTCGGTTAACACGAAGTAAACATAACTCACAATTGATCACAGCTCTCGCAATTCCACCTGAGCACTACTCAAGAAAATGTGGTTGGGCGTCTGTACATGAAAATTTACCTGTGTCTAATGTAAGGTTAATGGTGCAGTGGCTAACACAGCCGTCGTATAGAAATCATTTTGGAAAGAAGTCTGAATAGCGGTTAAAAACGATAGTGAACAAAAAGAAACACCATTACTGACTACGACTTACAGCCACATTTTTCAGTGTTTTCAGCCAACGACACTTAGCATTTTAAGTCGAAATGCTAAGTGGAATCAATGGAGACCAAACTTGATGCTAAATCACCGGCTGCTCAAGGTGTTTTCTCCTTCAGCTACACCCAAGAGACAAAGGAGAGGTGCTGAGTAAAAATTCACAAGACATATCCCAGCCACCTCAACCAAAGTGGTTACTTAGCTGAAAGAGAGGGTAACTGCCCCCGGCACACGTCGCTGTACTCCACCAATGTTCATATGATACTGTCACCATATATGGATAAGCCATGCAGGTAAAGGACATCAAAAGTAGATAGCTTGAGAACATCACTGACGCGCATCGACCAGGCCTTCGAACTGCAGAAATACACTACGTGCAACGTTGCGCTGCACACTCTACCATTTAACGCGAAATAGGTGTCAAGGCAGCACCAAATGCACTTCAAAGCCTTAATGATCCGTGGTACGATCTTTTTTACAAAGTCGTCATCAGCCATGACACAACTCTCAGGGTGAACAGAGCGCTTCACTTAAACCAGACAGCCATTAGCCAGAGTGAATACAAGCACAAGCCCCTGTAAGTCTTGAAGGAATGTTTCACACTTAGAGAATGCAAATTACATATCGTGATTACTCAATCGCCAAACAGTCCATGGCATGTCGGACACTGTCACTAAGTAAGGTAATATAAATGTTGTAGTCGGAATCTACGATTCTGTTCTAAAGAAACAGGAACATATTACCATCGGTGGTAACGTTCACAGTTTTGTGCAGAGTATCATTAAATTGCAGAGAAAAGGAGGGAGAGAATAGTCTAGGTGCATTGTGTTGAGGAACGGCGACGATGGTCTGTCACTATCCTTAACTCTACGTGGCACACGCTGCTCTCAGGATAGATGCATACTTATCAACTACTACATTTCTTAGAAGGCAGTTCCACAGAACAGAACTGTACACAGAAACAAAGGCTGCCTCACTATCCGGGAAACAACTATATCAAAAAGAGGCGGCTGATGAAAAAATCGCCATGCTGATGAGGACAAGCTATTCAAAACTGTTCATAATGTAGGCATACAACAGCTAGATTCTCAGTCCCTACATTAAAAGATATTTCCCTATGAGTTGGATATTATTAGGCCGCCCAAACTTAGTCAAGATCAGCCGTACCAACAGCAGTCAAATCTACCTACCTTGCGAGTGACAGTCGGGAATCGTTGCCATTGCGCCAGTACGACTGCAGTAGTACAAGTTGTGGAAACGAATCCCAGAGGAAAAGGAAAACGCAGGCTCATACTAAAGAAAATTGAAGCTTTTTACTTAGAAAATACATTCCAGTAGATAATCAGTAAGACCGAGCTGATATCAACAATCAGACATCCAGTGACCCGAAATCGTCAATCTGTTAACACTAAAGCGAATGGACGCGACCTGAAAACAATTCAAACATTTTGTGCTGAGCTTGTCGAACCAACCTAAAGGTCACCAATCGTAGGGTCATACGAAGTACAAAAACGCACCAATTGTGCGTGCACACATACATTAAAATAACAGAGTGATAGCTTCAACTGTATTACGTAACGTATTCGGTGAATGTGCTCTGCGGCCTCACAGCTAGCGTGTCCGACAGAAATAAACTGCCACTGGTAAACCCATTATCATCCCAATTTATGCTCGCGGTTAATCACAAGTACATACTGAAAACAGAACTTGGAAAATGGGGCCGATTTAGTTTAAAAGTATCGCCCATGCGTGTGTGATCTGAGTGCTTCTGAAGACATAGTGGAGTAACCCCAATAAACTTCGCAACTAAAAACGCTTGTTGCCAACCTGTATGTGTACAAGTGGCATATGTCGTTCATAGGTATAACACAGGGGAGCACTTGAGGTAACTGGCAGCGGGGTTGGCGATCAGGTAATTGACAGTGGGCGACGCTTCCACTGGAATTCTGCTCGAGCAGAACGTCCAGTGAGCTAATGATGGGAGACCAAGGTAAATCGAGGATCGGATCAGACATTTCATACGCTACACATAGCAAAGCTGCTGAGAGATGGTGGATCTCATAGTAACCGTTCGAACAGAGGCTGCATGCTAACTTTTTCGTTCAAGGCGTCGTTCGAGTACGAGCTGGTGGAGTAAAACCTATCAAAGGCGATCTGGTGGATGCATCGAGTTGAATGTCAGATGCAGAAATGAGCCGGGCGGTACTTAACTAGAACGAAACATTGTCCGACTTGTTGCGCATATTTTTCGGGGTGATAAATGGGGGGCATACATTAAACAACGTTGTGTGGGAACGGAGCACTTAAATCTCTGGCAAAGAGGTTGCTGTGAGCTAACCCACGTAGACGCATGACACTATTTGCACAGAGGTTTCTCAAAACGTCTGGTGGCTTAATACATCGATTATCTAGAACAAAGAGCTAACTGAAAGGAGTTTAATTCACGCAATTCGATCAGCAGCATCGATTGTAACGCAAACTTCAACGAGAACTTGTCTTCGGCAACGATGCTGAAATTCTGGCATTTAGCACATGGTAAAGATTGCAGTGATGCTACTACAATCAAAGTGATCACCGGCCTAGCTTTGTCTCAGCTTGATTTATTGAACAGGAGGAAACCAATGTGAACCAAGGTGGACAGAATCTCTGATGTCATAAAAATAAGATTTAAGCCTCTGTGAGTAAAACAAATATTAGGCGGGCACTTCGCAACTCAAGCTACCAGATGATAATCGATCTTCCGTGAGAAGTCCTAGATGACAGAGATTGGTGGTTGCGTCATATGTTTCCGCCATCCTCGCGAACACGCCTACATAAAAGTTGCCAGCAGGCGAAATGGTCAACAACAAAATAAAGGGTCGAACCGATCGAATCGTGTGGTAACAGTTCAGAAATAGAAAGTGCATCCTACACTCAAACGAATCGGCGTGGTCGGCATTCAATCTACGGAAGAAGTAAACAAAAAGCTGTCATCTGCACGGATGGATTAGTTTATTATCTGGAGGAAGCTCTAAAATATAATATTGGGAACATTCCAAAACACTAATTAACGCTGTTAGACAGTCTTGATTAACGTCATTCGAAGTAAAGAACGACCTAGTCCCCCGGTATTCATTCGGTTTCCAAAGGAGGCAGATGTCACAGAAAGGTGTGTAGTTCACAGGAGTGCATTCAAGCAGAAAGTGGCCCCAGCAAATTCTGCTAGCAGCGGAGTAAAAAACGGTCTTTAGGTTAGAGATGATCGTGAAGATAGGCTGAATAATAGAATGTTGACGCTATAGCATATAAAAACACAACCGATGCACTGACAACCAGTCAACCTCGTATTTACTTCAAGATTTGCACAAAAAGTCGTCACTTAACGGTATCTGTAAAGTGGAAGTCATCAAGTCAACACAAATACCCCCGTTGTTGTTAATTATTAACTTAAGCTATGATAAGATAAACATTATGCACTTAATGATCAAAATTCGACGGAAGCAAACGACCGGTTTCGTGGTTGTTGCCAGTTAACTTCGACAACACATCCTATTATAGAAACGGCAAATGCTTAAGGTTGCGCATTTTAAATCGTCTGTGGGTTAATTAGTGTCTCACGCCATTCGTACGACTGGAGTGACCGTAGCTAACCACCGACCCTAGCTATCTATTGAGTCCACTATACGGAAGGAACGTATGTCGTCAGTGAGATATCAGCCTATCCAACTTACATTTAAAATAAGCTAACGAAAAAAAACACCCGTGTCCGGAGACTGCGTGCGTATGAACATTGGGAATTCCAAGGCAATTGGAAGACTCTGGCAGAAAACATCGAGAACGCTTGAAACGAACGAATTACTATCAGCATTCACCGTTACTTCAGGTCAGTCGAGTTGATCCTCAGATTCCTCCTAAATTATCTGAGGTTACTATAGTAATAGCATTTACAATTAGTCTACGTTACTTGGAAAGACCTTCAAAATCAATTATATTTCGATAAACTTACACAACCGCCGAAAACACTGATTAAGCTTCAGCTGGACCATGCCACTAATGAAGAGTGGGTGGTTTGACTGATAAAGCTGCTTAGCAGATGGCTTCACACTCCATTTAACGGCTTATTATGTCTACGTACACAAAAGTTCTGGCCAGAAGTAATACCGATGAGGCCAGGAAAAACGGTGTGAACTGAATCTTAATAGTTATTCCAAACTACATGACTTTCGAAAGAGTAGTATTACGGATATCTGACGGCGATATCATCAATTTCCGTTCACGGTAGGGCGCACTGCTCCCTTGTGCTGAAAATTCAACACAATGAGCTCACTAGTTGAGCACAACTACAACAGTCCACTATCAGCATCAATGAGTCAAGCTCGGATATTGAACGTGCCGTCTGTCTCTCAGAGTAAGATGACCAGGTAATGCTTCCGCACCTCTAACACATGGAAAAACAAGTGATATAACTGTCCTAATGAAAGACAGGGTCTTTGTGAGCATACACCCCACCTTTAGTCAGAAGAGATGTGACAAGTGAGCAACACATTTCAAGCGTGTCATAGCAGACGTCAATCGAATGAGATTTGACGGCAAACAGGTTATGATTCACCGGAATTCAATCGGGTCAGATATTTTCTGTTTTAGAACTGGCGTCATAACAAGATCCAGCTTTGTTAACAAACGAGAAGGATAAATAAGTACCGAGCTGCGGAAGTGCTTAACTGAGAACTCAAACGAAGGACGAGTCATGGATAACGAATGGACACTTCGTGAGTACGATATACAGTTCGTTCAAGACTGTCTAATGGAGTGTACCAGTACTGCATACGTGAATGTGATATAATCGTACAAATGGGAGAGATGTTGATTGGGACAACGATAATATGCGATACTATCTGATCACACAGGAGGATGAACTGAGAAACTCAACCCGAGGTTTCCAGCTGAAGAGATTAACCTATTCTATTAACTTAAAGTGGTGAAAAGGCCTGAGCAGCACAGCGATCCGGAAGGCGACGCTGACTAGGACATCCATCGTATCAGTTGCAGCTTTGTCGGACAGGTCAAAGGAGAGTAGTCAAACGAAAGGTAGACAAGCTCATTGGGTTGTGTGTCGCACTGCTGACCGAGTAGGAGTGCTTAGGTAGTGAAGTACGAACGTAAAAGCATACAGCAGGACTTTATCTTACAGTTATAGCACTGATTTCTTCTGAACCGGGAAGAACAGGATAGCCTCAAACAACAGAGCAGTCCAATCGCCCAACGAGTGAAAATGACCATTGGTGTATTATCCACCACGGACAAAAACCATCCGCCATCAGTCTGACGTAGCTTCGAATACATCCACTGCGCCCAGCAGTGCACAGAATCAGGCATCAATGTCTTATTCACTGGGATCATGGGCTACACAAACCCCTCATCGCCACGTGAGTCAAAAGCTGGAGTCATTTTGGCTCCGGGTAAGGGCCATTAAGAAAACGCTGTGTCCCGTTGTCTCGCAGGTCAAACTTTTGAGAGAGACTTGGGGTGGGATCCTCCAAGTCAACCCGCTTTCGCGGAACAAACAACTGGGAAGCATCGGAAGTTACCGCTCTTCCAACAGCGATATTATTTATCCATTACGACTTTTTACTTCTACTTTTCCAAAGGTTTTCTGCCTTCTACGTGCCTTCAGACGATAGCTATTTTCTAAAGTCAAAAATATTGACAAACATTAATGTTCCCAGTGTTTGTAATCTTCGACAAGTTGGTCAACAAGCTGCTCTAGCAATTGTCTTCTCAAGCCTGTGGCTTGGTGTGCGCTGTGTCAGAGACGCGAATCTCCGATTCTAGCACCGTTATTTACTTGCGTTTTTATGCAGATGATTATCAACCTAAGCGTTTCTCCCTCAGGGTCTCTGATGACGCCCAAAGTGAATCTCCTGGTCAAGCTGGAGTGGGAATTGCACTGAGTTCCATAGCAGAACAATGTTTGTTCGACCGGATTCAAATGAACAGTTGGTTATGTGATATCAGACTCAACACATCGGTTAGCCTGTCAATGTAAATTAAAAGAGCATTGTACATTCATTAAATCGGCATGCGGTCCAACAGACAGTGGTTTGGATGCTGCCAAAGATGCGTTCTATGATGCCTTCGTCGACCTTCTGAAGCAGAATAATCACTCAAATATCATTATATTAGCCGGCGATTTGAATTCTAAGCCTGGTCGTCTTTCTCAAGAAAAGAGAAGGCTGGATTGTACGTTCGGCGTCCGGATGCAACTCACTGACAATGGTGAAATATCGGTAGAGTTATGGGCGTCACACGGTCTCTATACTTTGAATACCGCATTTCAACGTGGAGGCCTCTCAGTGTTTCTCAGTCATGGACACAACTTGATCACACGCCAGTCAGCTGTCGATGGTACCGCTCCGTTAACGATTATCGTGCAGTTTTCAGCGGTCACCCAGACTCAAATCATAGTGTTATGCGTGCTCGTTTTGTTTCGTCGTTCGTCCAGAGGTCATACACTAGTGAGTGCGAGATAATTAACTGACATTTAAGCAAGGATAGTGAAAAGAACGCTTACCAGAAGGCACTGGAGAACAAACTGTCCAATTAAACCTCAGTTGAGAAAAACTAACGAACACTGGAAACAAATCGCAGCAGCTATGGAAACTTGCTGTGAAGAGAGATGTTCCGAAATAGCTGTGCAACTGCGACAGAACCGGATTTCTGTCACGTCGATAAACCTTATGAACAAGCGTTGCTCCATTCCACCTAGTTCGGAATACGATAACGACCGTCGAGAACTTAAACACAAGCTGATCAGAAGCTTGACCGAACAGTCGAAGGAGCTGGATACAGTCTTTTTAACCCAAAACAGCAGGAACCCTTCCTTTCAGATCCGCAGTTGTACTGACCATCGAGTCAGTGCAAACTAGACCATACGTGAAAAAGATGGTTCACTTTTTACCGGTAAATCATGCCGGTTTGACAGTTGGACTAAACATTTTGAAGAACGGCTCTGCTCGCTTCAAACAGACCACGTGGACAACGGGACCCAAAACGGTCAATTGCTGTGTTCCAGATATCCCTCCGTCTGAAGTGGAAGTGGGCTTCAGACTTAAGCTATAAAAGCTTAACAGATCTGAGTTTCCTTCTCTTTTCAAGGACAGTGAGGAAAGGTTGCTTTTTCAGAACTGACAAACTACCTTCAAACGGTCAGTGAAACTAAACAGGTACCTCGCTGTTGATGCCCAACAAAAGTAATTCCCCTTTTGAAAAGGGACCCGAAGTCTACGTGACAATCACAGAAGCATAGGTCAGGTGTCTGCTGCGTCCAAGTTACTCACTGGACTCATTCTACGTCGGCCCGCTTAAGCCCAGAGAAAGGCAGATATGTGAAGAACACGCAAGATTCCGTTTCGGTCAAAGATGCTTTGATCACATTTTCACCTTGTAGCGGATCTTGGAGCATCGACATCCTTATAGGAAGCCGACAGTTGTAGTTTTTCAGACCGGAAGGTTGCTTCGATTCGGTTGCTTGTGGTGTCCCTTGGAAAGTCCTTTTTCGCCAGGGAGTTCCAGGGAAATATACAGGTCTGTTGAGACCACTGCATACCCATTTTGCAAACAGGGTGAAAGTGTATAGCCAAGTATCTCGTGTGCTCATCATTTCTAGTGGTGCTTTTCAAGGTTGCTCGGTCTCGCCCCTTTCGTTCAACTTTGTCACGGACGGTATTCTGGACAAGCTATGCCGACTCTTGTGTACACTGACCTAGTCTTACGGAATTCGTTACGAATGCCAATACATCGCCTGCCACATGGTGCCGCGTTTGTGAGTGGTGGGTTATGATGGAAGCGGCAAGTTTGTCACTAGCATATGTTATAGATCCGGAGTATGAAGGCACTCATAATGAAGCTTGCTTCAGGAGGGCGCACCCGGTTTCCAGGCTGGGGTGCGAAGGGCAATGAACACCCTCGGTTGATGGCGCTGTATGATATGATGAAGAACGGATGTCAATGGCGCTTGTTTTGAGGGTCTCCGTGTGTATCAATGTGATTTTCTTATTCATCCACATCTTTCTCTTTTCTCACTTTACACGATGTCTTTTCATTCCCCACGTTGTGCCGCGTTTGACATCTCACATGATCACTACGTGTTAAGCATGCAACCAAGAAAAAGAGAAGGGAAAGAAAGGAACATAAACCACTAAAAACAACCAGGTATGTAATCAGACATTCAACTGCCAAAATACAGGTGGAAGTAAGACATCATCAGCAAGACAGCTTCCTTAAAGCTTTCACTACCTCACTTCATTAATTGCACATACTGCACAGACAACCCGGCCAAACAAAAGCAACGTTCACGCCAAAGACCGGATTAGCCAGCATCGTACCCGATGTAACTAGCCACCGGGTCTAGTTTGCGGGGGCCAGAGTCTGAGAAGACCCGACCTGTAGGGAGTAGCTCTTATTAGAAGATTACATTCCTCCATGCCGAGTCATCATCTGTCCATCTCATACTTTAAGTAAGACAATAGAGTAATTAGCAAAAAGTGCTCGATGAGGCAGATGATTAACTGGCATCCTCAGTGCATGTACTATCCACCTAAGTCTCTGCATACTTGGCGAATAAACAGAGGAACAAACTGGACACTTACTATCAAACACCCGCTTTCTAAGCCATTCACTACTTACTAGTTAGCGCCAGTCGAGGGCAGCTGGTGAACGTAGACATCGATGATCAAACACCTGAAGACGGTCAACCTTTTTTGCTCTGAATGGCCAAGTTTCACGGCCATTAAGTAGCATAACCCCCACTGTTACCGTTAAACTTCAAAAGATGTCTCCTGTCACTAACGCTTTCGTGGACCAGTGAGCAGCGCCCTAGTTTTGGATATACGGACTCTCATTTCAATCCCTAAACGTCTTCTGGCGCTGATGCAAATTCCTAAGTATACAAAACGGTCAACAGTTCCAATAAATTCAGCATCAAATGGTAAGTCTTCGTAATCACAGAAGTCTTGTGGAAGCGATACAACCTGAGACTACATGGCGCATTCTGAAGTACTTGGCAGGGTGTGAAGCAGCGCCTAGCATTGTCTTATTGCTTGAAAAGTGCCAATCAACAGTCTTATTGTCAACTTAGTCAAGTTAAGTCAGCGGTTCATCAGGCAGGAGGTCAGCGCCAACAGTTTGTGAGTCTCGCAAGCAATCTATCATCAGTTGGTCCATGACAACCTTGGACAAAAATGACGGAAGTGAACAGCCTAAGGTATGCGGCTCTTCATACTGAAACTGCCAGACAGTTCGCCGTAGACCCTAATCTGAGCCGATGTATGAAAACAAAATACTGGTAGTATGTTTGCACACTTGTCCGGTACATCACTGTGCCTAAACGATTTTGGGGGCGTAGACTGATCGACTGAATCGAATGCGCCTTTTTAATTCGGGAAAATAACAGCTGTTGGCCGGCAGAACATACAGTAGTATGCGCTATCAAGGTATGAAGATAACGTTTTCAGGATGAATATCATAAGGTAATCGTTACCATGTGACACATAAAGTCCCATGACAGCTGGTTATTATCGATCTACTTAAACCTAGATAGAAGCCGAAGAGGAAATAGGGACTAGAATACCCAGTCGTGTGATTAGCAGACAATTGTTAGTACCACTGAGCTACCACGAACTCAATCGCCCTCGTACGCAACACTAACCCCATAAATGTTGGACGATCTGAATCAAACCAAACACGGATATATCCAAGCCGATCTGCGGGTTTAAGCATTATATATATATATATATATATATATATATATATAACAGCCACTTTCCTGACTCAGTTAGTGGCAGTAAGTGAAGACTGATTGAGCACGCACCAAAGCGAGCAGTATCTTGATCACAAAAAAATCGAACCGCACTAGGAGAAAAGGGGGTTCAGAAGAAAATTAACTGGTAATCGCTTAGGATTCAGAAAACTCTTTCAGTTGTTCCTTTTCATCAATGAGTTTGTCAAACCTACAAACAACACACGCTTTTTGAGCTCTTTGACAGGGTGCGTTTGATCCTACAATGAAGCTTCAAGCATCAAGCGTTACAACTGCTAACGCTTTGTATCAGGTGAAAGTTTGTGTGCCGGCAGCAGATACGAAATATTTCCAAACTCGTGCGAAACCTGTGACTGAATCGTGACTGAACATTAGATATAGTGGTGTCCGCTTGAGAAATTCGCACGAGTGCACTGACAAACCAAGTTGATGTGTGTGGAATGAAACAATGTGAATCAATGTTTCGGTTAATTACGTAACAAACAAAAACTCACTAGCTGATATGGCCGAGCCATTTTCCTGAATAGTAGTAGGTGTTGGAGTATAGGGAAGCAGTTTCGTCGGTGGCTTTTTGGACAGTGTGCGTAACTTCTTGGGGAACAGCAGCAATATAAGAGCCCCAATAAGAACCAAAACCCCTGTGAACGGAAGAACGAACAGAAATAAACGTAAGTATCGTGAGGCAGAAAAATCTTAAAAAGTGAATATTTTCATGGTTAGTTTAACGATCGTGATGAACCTATTCAGGACTGACGAAACCATAAATTGCAATCACGTGGGCAAAGATCTGGTTAACAAGGTTAAATCGAGGGATTAAGAACGACCTCAAGTTATGCACACAACTGAAGGCAAATGCGTCCTTAGAGTCAATTAATGCAGGCCCCCCGTATAGTGACCAGGTCTTCGTTTAACATCACCAATAAGGTGACTTCGGTCTCGAGGTCACGTGACAGCACAAACCAGTTGAAGAGTACGATGTTAATGATGGCAGTGATCGGGCGAGTGACCGCATTTGCGGCAATTCGAGCTGCATGCGAATCAGGTGCGAACGGGCACGTGTTATCGACTCCAATCGAAACAAGCTGTATTGCGTCAGGTGACACACATGAATGCTCCCCACGACTACAAGACGACGGAAATGAGATCGCTGCAGTAATCAGGGACGAACTGATGGGGTTTGGCAACAAGTATGTAAACCGCACAAACTGAAAAGTATCACAATGACAACCTGTCAGAAATGGCATGTCCATGCGAGAAATAACCAGAGACAACAAACGCATATAGTACATCCATGATTTTGCAGTGAGAGCTGACGGGTAGAAAGGGATGAGAATAACTATGAGAATGGATAAAACAGAACAAGAATAATGATGAGTAGAACCAGAAACGATATGGATGCATGCATGTCACTGACCGAGACAAGCTGTCATCTCGAGCAACGTTCCCAAGCCGTGAGCACGAGGTTCCCAACAGGGTGGGCAACAAAATCACTTCACTCAAAAAGTAGTCAGTCTACATATTTTGTAACCATATTGATGCCAGCCTACTCCGAGGATTGAAGCAATTGTTGATGGTCGCAGCAAACAATGACTAGGGGGGTAAACACTCAGGTGACATGCAGACTATGTGACCAAATAGTTACACTATGCAACAGCACTAGTTGACCAACTGATCGCTCAGAGTTCGCCGAAACACGCGTTGGCGAACTACCACTTTACTCACTCGATCATCCCATTTGATGAGGACTAACGTGTAGAGACAACCGTAGTCGAACACAGCTGGCGTGTTGATATCTTCGTCACGAACAGGCCACGCTTCTAGACCAGACGGTAAAATAAGCTACGCAGACGACGTATTTAACCTAACGCCAACCGGACTACACTACATGTGGTACAGGCTGGAAAAGCAACATGCACCATTGTTAGCCTTGGTGAAATCTCGCCGACAATAAAGCATACTGAAGGGATTGTGCAACCAAAGCGAGTGAGGCCGTCCACAATATCAAGCGGACCGCCTGCAATAGAGAATGTAGGAGTAGAAACATTCTAGTCCTGAGACAGGATTTTGTATTTTGAGTGTGCCAGACGCACTTTGCACAAACCAACCCAGTCAGCTTGTTCAGTGTGGTCTGCACGCCTTCGGCAAAGATGCTCAACAGGGCAGTTATCCGCGTACTCTATGCCAGCTAGCCTAGTGTCAAGCTCGGCGGATCCCACAGACGCACTTTCTAAAATCTTACCTAGACAATGTTGCAAATGAAGGCAAAGATCGGACATCGTTAACGAACATGAATTCTCATGCTGTTCGCCAAGTTAACATACAATGATCCTAACAGATTAGTACATTTCTCAGAGACTCCTCTGAGAAGACGGTTACAGTGAACAATGTGAGCAGCCAAAGCTGAAATAGCTTTTAGGTCTAAAAGGACCACGACCGTCGGTTGTCTATAAGAGCGACAGCAATCTAACGCCAATAGTAGGGTAAAAATGTGACCAGTGCGTCCTCGACCGGATCGGAATCCTGTCCGTTCTTTACCTATCTGGCTTTCCTTGGGTTTATAGATCTAAGGTAATATAAGAACAAAGGGTAACTTCGATGAGACAGAGACTAGACTTGTTCTTGCAGTTGTCACAATGACTTTTATAAACGGGAAATAACTGTTAGTAGGCACCCGTCAGGAGATATCGTTTCAGCTCCTCAAAACGTACATAACCTCTTGTTACTTTTGATTTCAACCTCTGCCTATCATCTCCAAAAACGGAGGGTGAGAAGAGATCTGAATCAACGACCGTGTTAAGCTCCAGGACCACTTCTACTTCCGATGGAGGACAGTGTGGAACAGAGTAACAAACTACTTGGCTCTCGCCATCCACAGGAGCCGGTTAAGATCAGGTGAATTGTTCCTTAAAACAAACAGACAGGCTGTCAATTCGGTGAGAACGGTGGATGATAGGCAAACCACCTTTTTCAACTCGACAGTCAACACAATTCCGAATCAGGGGAAAATAACATTCTGATTTTCTTGCGTGGAGAGACTCGCTCTCAGCTGTTCAATTAAGTGATGCACACGGTCTTCATGCATCTTTCTGTCTAAATTGAGACTAAGTTTTCGACGATCGTTGTCATATTGTGAATCACATGAAATTGAGCAATGCTGGTTTCGAAGGTTCATCAACGCGATAAAAATCGAATTTTGCAACGACTTCAGGGGATCTGCGAAACGTATTTCCCTATTGCGATCAAAAACAGCTGCTACCGTTTGTTTTCAGTGCTTGTTATGTTCTTCCACCTAACTTGGTCTTAACAACTTACTCGTCAGTGTCACTTGATGTACGTTTCTTACGCTTCCACTGCCTGCGTACTACTGTACTAATGAGGGAACGATCCCTGACTAAATGACAAACCGAAATGAACATGCAAAACAACACGATCTGAGCCCAGGTGGTTTGCTTCGGAAATAGCAGGTTTCTAACAGAATGGTGTCACCTATAGCTGACTGCTACGCGATCGATTCATGTTAATGGTTAAAGTGCACAGAACACTCCCCATGCGACACAATGCTTCTACTCACGTTGAAAGGACTAGAAAATAAGCATATTTACAACAATCATTCACCACTATCAGCGCGATATTCGGGAACCAAACATACCATTTAATCACTTCTCTTCGGGGGAAAGATGACCAAGTTGGGTATTCAAACTTTTCGCTAGTACAATTACACCTGAGTATTCGCGGAGGACGTCATAGAACACATTCTTAGTAGCATTGAGACTACTGTTCGTCGCAGTATGTACCAAAAGAATAAACATACCACCCAAACGTCGTACTGCTGTGGACAATGAATACTTGTCTTGGTCTAGCGGAAGTATTTCAAACATTATGCAACTTATTACGTCAATTTCAACGGCAGATGCCGAATAAGATTGAAAGCGAGTTTTCGTCACTAAATCAAAGATGTTTAAAATCGCCAAAAACGTCTGCTAAGTAGTCGAAACTGTATCACTCATTTTGTTTATAAGGAAAATGTACAAATGTCGATAGTAACCAATGAGTGAGGATGGCAATTACCGAAGTTCAAGACTATGGGGATACATAAGGTACTGATCACCAAGTAGAGGGCGACACGTTCGGAAACGAGCTACTACTTTTCTGCTACAGCATGAACAATCTAACTGTGTTTAGAATCTTATCAATTCAGTTTATCAAGAGTTGGAATATAATTTATAAGTTTAGTTCACTCCAATCTCAGGAGAAGATCACTTGGCAGGTTTTAAATAAAGTATAATTTTTGGCCGATAGTTATCCAGACGTGAAAAAAATTATAGTTATGCTTTGCCCGAAGCTGATGTTGCTCTAGTGATCGGAAGTAGAACAGTATGGTTGCCACTATAACTCCAAGTGCTCATATTGCTCCTAGTTCATTAAGCTTTGTTAGACAGGTTTAAGGTTAAATTGCTCAGGTTCGCCAGCATTTCATAAATTTTTCACACACATTTTAAGAACTGAATGCAGAAAATAAGTTAAACGCCAAAAAAAGACGGTTATGTGCACTTTTTTATAATGCTCATCCAGCGAAAAACTCATTAGTGTTTGTGTAACTGCAACACCGTGACAAATTATATTGCGGTTCAAGAAGATGCCTGGCAAAAATGAGTATCGACTGCTCATAGACTGATATGGTGCAATCACAAATCTGTGCACACAATGGAAAAGTTAGGTCAGTAAAGCGAAAGTAATGACAGTCTTAAGGGTTACACTTTCCAGAACAACTGTCATTCCTAGACATGTAATGGTGATCGAAGAGAACAGATCCGTCAACCAATGCATCCGAGAACTACACTGTGTACACGATGAAAAGTTTCAGTTTACTACTAGCGAATAGTGGGATAAAAACGCACCAGCCTCAGGGTCTGAGAAGAGGCCAGTAAAAAGTAGGCGCTGCTCGACGCTAGAGATAACATTTAGTAAAGAATACGTGGATTATCCAGTGTTATTCTGTAAGAGTACTTATTAGGATAACGGAGGCGATTTTGTGAATGGCGCGCTACACATGAGTAGAAATGTTTTTCAGGGCGCAATCTGATTGAAAAAGTGCTCATCAACATTTTGTAAATTCAATAAACAAATAGGCAAACACTTTCTCATATAACCGTTCATCTGTAAGCTGTTAAATTAGTCCGAAAGAAACTGTTATAGTGGTCCGCTAGACAAAGGGAATTACACAATAAACACTTGGAAAAAATCAACCCCATCGAAAATGTCTTTGGTCGGTCAATATTTTCATGAGGTAAAAAGATGAAACAGGTAGAAGGTGAAAACAAACTCATGCAAAAAATCGAAATTTACGTGTTGTAATTTATTTTTCTAACTGTTAAGTATTCAAGGATTTCGTTGGACTAAATTTTCGTGTGCGCAGTTTTTCCCGTCAGCCGGCCCCTAAAACTACTTAGGTTCAAAAGGAAGCACTATAATTAGGTTTATTTCCCACTGGAGGTCGTCAGTGGTGTGAATCAATGCTAAGACCGAGGTTTCGCTTTCGAACATCGTGCTTGTGAGGCAACCATGTTCATCATTGTGCCATTGACCTGGCATTAGACATGACCGAGTCACCATATCTAGACATTAATCCGCATCCGCTTGTAGACTGCTCAGTTATTGTGAAGTATAAATGTTCGCCAATATGATTCTCCAAAAAGTCAGTGGAATCCAACATCCCATAATGCGCGTCACCTGTTTCGGATCAACCTTACCAAGTCAAACCGTCAAAAAAGACATTATTATTATTATTATCATCATCATAGCAGTCATGAGCCTGACCAGAAGGTACTGTGGCTCGAATCGCCGCTCACGTCAACAGTGACGTAGAATATCCTAGAAGAAAACGTTACTAAGGTTGAAAATTATTAAAAGAAGACTAAGCGGAAGAACTAGAAATAGTATGGATTCAGGAACGCCATTGACTGCGACACATCGCCATCTCAAAAAGCGTCGCTAACCAGTGGTTTGAGTGATCACGAGGACCCCAGCCAAGCAGGCGACACCTACCCACTTCGCTCAGTGGAACAGTCAAGGTCTTTATATTTCGTGACCACATTGTTGGTTGGCCACCACGCGGTTTTAC
>LUCH01001066.1:129074-141959 GCA_013368495.1 Paragonimus heterotremus
CACAGCACACATCAAGCTCCAGACTTGAGAGAGTACTAGCCAGAGCAGCTTGTTGACGGACTTGTTGGAGAGTGCGGACATTAAAATTCGCCAATGTTTCCCAGTTGTCTTGGCCTCAGAAAACAAATATCGCCCGAAGGTACATGGCAGGCAGAAGACATGGGGGGTAAAACAGTAAGAGGAAGTCGTGATCGGTTAGTAATGTCACTGTCAAGAGAACGATAACTTCTGATACTTCCCGGTCGTTTATGCCGCGGAAGAGCGTTGACCTGAGAGACCCCATCCTGAGGTTCTGACTCAAAAGTCTGACCTGTGAGACAAAAGCATACAGGGTTTTCTTGGGGACCCTACCCGGAGCCAATGACTCAAGTCTGACTGGATGTACTCGAAACGACATTAGGCTTTTGAGAGATACTAGATGTTTTTCGACCGTATTGGATAATACGCCGGCGGTCACAATCAACCGTTGGGCTATCGGAGTGCTCTTTGTTTGAGTGCGATAAACAATCTTATGTGTGTAATTGCTTTTCGTCTGACTGCTCCCCTTTGGCCTGTCTAACAAGGTTGTACCTGGAAGGACCGGAGTCCTAGTCAGCATAGTCCGACCACCTCGCCAAGGTAGCAGTATAAGTGGGGCACAAAAGACAGTATCAAGACTGAGCTAATTAACGATGGCAACATCTCAAGCAAGCCTGTTTGCAACACTCGACGTTTGTCACAGTTTGATAGATTGACCTCGAGGCAGTCACTCTGCCCGACAGTACCAACATGCAGTTATAACAGAGTTCTGTCAATTATGTAGTACATGTTTGTTTTAATGTTGCTTATCTGAGATGATACAACGTTGCATTACAAAACAGCAGCCCACAAACGTAGAAAGTTATGTGCTTCACGACTGCAGATACTTGATTTACATTTGATCTGTAAACAATACCAATTCAGTTTCGGCTTGGTAGTTCCACTTGTGAACTTGATCAAATCATAATACTGCGTTGTGTTGCATAGATACATAATGTTCTACAATAGAACAATCACTTCCAGGGGACGCTAGAATCGGCCAGTGTAAGACAGAGAGGAATGAACGTTGAGAGGGGATCGATACGTGTGTACACATTCCAGGAGCGATAACTGAGGAGGTTGGATAAGTGATTATAGGAAAAAGCTTGTTTACTGTAGGATTTGCCTCTTCTCTTATAGAAGCGGTCGCTGTGGAGGGAGAGCGGTGCACACTAGTCACATATTGCTCAATACGCATAAAAATATAATGCTGCAAAACATGAAACACATGCGGAAAGGGGAAAAAACAGGTAAATAAAATCAAGATATAAGATTTTACTGATGGCGACGGTTGGCCATATATAACAGCCTTTTCACCTTTGAAGATGACGGGTTCTGAAGAATGCAACAGACAGATAATAGAAGTGGGTGTCGACATCAATTGGTGTCGTGATGATCGACATAGAAACCTAGCCGCCAAACAGTTATGAGACAAAAAAAAGAAAGAAAAGAAACTGGGAGGAGGAAGGAGTAGGAGTTAATAGATGAAGTAACTCTTGAACACAAGCAATCAACAATAAGGTGCATAGGTCCAAGTTAAAAAATGGAGGTAGGGCGGCGTTTGCAAGGCAGTCTCCAAGAGGCTTTCACCGTTGTTTTCTATTAAGTGTGGGTATCTCCATTCAACATAATCCACTAATAGCAACAAACATGTCACTGAATGGGATAAGCAGTTATAGTTTTTGAAATATGCAGCTGCCGACTGTGAGACCGTTTCAGTGTACTTTATCCCATTAAGATTGTTAAACATTTACAAAGAACAGCGGCTCAAACCGACTTGGTTATATAGTTCGAGTGAAATGCAGGCTGATATCTTCATTCACGGCTCACTTCTCAGTCGATTCTGTTTACCTGCTTATAACTAACTGGCTTGTGTCGACAGCATTCGTTTTAGTAAGCGAGTCTGTTTAGTTGAGCTGTACGCGTTTACTTAGTGTGCAGCTTGTGTTAACGAGCAATCAGTTGATTAATTAGTTGACCCAAAATCATTATCCATATCCTGGTATGCAATGAGCTAACGTGCATCAACCATCTCAGTTTGTTTCGTTCGAAAACATGTACAGTTTCGTTGGTCTGGCTATCATGCAAAAGAGTCAAATACCAGTTACAACACGAGAAGTCAACAGAAAAAGAGAAAGCCAATAATCGAACCCAAACAATTTGGACCAACTCGGATTTAAGGCAATGAGATAAGTAGTGGTACTCGAGGCTGTTAAGAGAATATACGAGCACCATAGAATACAGAAAAAAGAAACAACACATTCGGGTTGTCAATCAGAAAAAACAAATGCAAAACGGTCCCAATCAAAACAGAATTTATCATCTGGAAACTGATCAGTTTAATTCGGTTTAACCTCAGTTTCCGGAGATACATGCGAGAAGGATTATCCAAAGACATTTCTGATGCAATTAACTTGCCAGAGATGTGTATCAGTGAAACGAACAGAACTAAAAGTATGCCAAATGAAGCGTGGTCTCGAATGAACGGGTGGGAGGAACGCGGTGAGCAATTCATCGATAAGAGTTAGATAACCACAGTAGTGGTTGTTTGTTTGCAAGATGTAGGCACCTTGAGGTTGAGAAGTCTCCAGCCAGCATGCCTCAGATGAACGAATTAATGTCCAACTCAAGCCATCGCGACAGAATTATGGGAGCAGAAACCAACTCAGAAAATTATTTGTAGAACTCGGCGATTGCACAATCGAAGAACTCTAAAATACTTTCTCTGCATATAACCGAGACATTCCACAATCGAGGTTGACAAGCAAGTCGGATAACTTAAAGGAGAGAAAAGACCAACAACAAAACAATGTCCAAGATTCGTTCTCTAATCCGTCCAGCTATGTCTAACAAATTCTGATTTGAACACATAGTTGGGCGTAGTCTGTGCGATGACCAAGCCCATTCGGCTTGCGAACCAGTGGTGTTAATGATCTGCATTTCGGCAAACAAGGGAGACCGCGGGAAAAAGGTAACCGGACAAGTAACTCACCGAGCAGAATAAATCCGACCCACCATGCGCCAATCCATTCCGGATCATCCGTTCGCCTGGTAGTTGAGGAAAATAGATCGGCCGGGTATTGCAATAGACACGCACCAAGAGCGAACCCAAAAACTGGACCCATTGCGGCAGCAGCATATTGTGAAGCTGAGTAAAAACACAAACGGAGACAACACGTGGCCAAACATGCGAAATGACACAGAAGTAACCCGCATATACAATAATTTAAAACACAACAGCCAGTAACACATTCAGATCTGACGGAAGTGAACAGGTAAACTCCATCCCTTTACTTTCTCTCGATCGTCAAATTTAACAAGATAAAGCTCATTTCTCGTAAATTAGCTAATGAGCACCGATGCAAAGACATCAATAAATTTTGTGTGTTCCCAACGATACATGCACATGATCGGGTTTTACCTTTAGGAAGGGGATGAGAAACAAAGCCAAACTCCCGGGCTCATCTATGAATCCAGGGGTTCAAAATAATGTCGCGCTGAAATTATAGGGAAAACAAATGGAGTCAGATTGATTTGCCCTGTCGGAAGCATTTCCCAGACCTTATGTGATTCGTTAGTTGACAAGCTTCAAGTAATCCGGATTGACTATATAGCTAACAGAAATCAATTCAGTAAGTAGGACGATGCGTTCAGAGAACAACAGGAAATCAAGCCGAAATAACGATGAAACAAGAAAAAATACAAAGTGAACATAACGGTTGGGATCCACTTTAATATGCATCGACAGTAGGGGGACGACTGATCAACTAATATGAATTTCCCTTGTGATGATGGTTATTCAAGAGGTGGCAAACATGAGTCAGCCACAGAGTGAAGAGCTAACGACCACAAACACAATGATAAACAGACGAACATGTGATGAATATTAATCATAGGTGCGAACTGACAAGACAGACAACAAAGCGCATTGATAAAGTGGCTGAGACAATCACGATCGGATGAAGTGAAAAAGGGTACTGTATCGACAACTCAACCACGGTTGACAATATCGCTTCGCAGATTACAGCATTCCCACTGAACTGAAAAGTCTCCTCTGAAGACGATCAGGTAGAGTGAACATAGGTAACAAGCGAGTGCGGCTGAAAATCTACGTGGGAGAAATCGGTCGTGCCTGATATGAGGTAAATTGAGTAAGGACCAAAACAGGTACTCAATGAGAGCGCGCATCGAAGTAAAAATTCCGATTTTAGCAAGGATGTGCACTGTTTAAGAGTCCCAAAAGCAGTTAAACCCAAGTTTAGTACTCCTTTTTGTAAGGAGCTGACCGAACGTAACAGCTGTAGTCGAATGTGAGTGGTGGTCAGGTTATATCAACCAAAATAATCGACTATTCGCTAATGGGCAAGAATGGGTGCACTGAACAATGAATGTCTCTGAAGGGATCATTGATAATATGTGTCTCGCCTACATTATGATGGATTTTCATAAAAGCTAAGCATAATAAGTAGATATCAATAAAATCACAAAACTGAGGACGCTCTGAACAATCCCAGTTTTGACACTGCACTCAAGTGAACTGCTGAATGTGATTCACTGGGTTTTAGAAAAACACATGAACACTGTGGACGCACCTAACAAAGCTGCTCGGATGGTAGACGATAAAATGACAGATCGGTGAAGAACACTATTCCCAGGGTTACAAAATGAAGCATTTGTTCAAACGAATAAATTTGAGGAGCGTGGTTCTAAAAATTTTCATTGGCTAATAAAGTCAGAGCCTTCAGTTGCTCCAGAAGTGATCGTCTAGCGGTCACACACATTCCGTTGGCGATGGTAAGGTTACATACGACAAACTTGAATGCACTTGCATGAGCTCGCGATGAACAATGGGGCGTGCGGTCAACATGAAGTGGATTAGGACTGTAGGAAACACGGGGTAATTGGTATGCAAGTAAGTGGACGAAACGACGAGACAAGGACAAAGTGTAAACGCACGCCACACAAACAAATATTGAGTTAGAAACGTCAATTCTCGACGTCAATGTATAACTCTTCTCAATGTTATACGGCAAATTAAGCTCGTCTTTAAAACGTAGAGGCGCCACGAAAATCACAAACGGTTCAACAGGATAGACACGACAGAGTTAAAACAGGTCTCCAGCCATAGTACATGAGAACCGGGGGTTTTTTGGACAGAACAAATGTCCGTGAAGCCTCCAAAATGGATAATAGCAAAGGTTCGATCCACGGGCCTTTAAATTTATCGCTTGACCCCATTAACAAAAAATAAGCAACTAGCAATGACAAAAAGCCAAGAATAGGGTTCATGGGAAAGAGTAAAGCTGACAGTGCTTCAGCATGAAAACAGGATTACATTGTGTCACAATGTTATTACTAAAGTGAACCACCGTTGTGGAGTCTGTAACAAAACCAGCGCAGCTAAGAAGCATGAAGCTCCTAAAAAAGCCTATCCGGATTTCAGAGAAAAAGGGCTCAGGTTGAAATCCGAGCTTAAGCGACAACAAAGACAAGAGCGATACAAGTACCATCTATCCACAAGGCAGTAAAGTCATTAATGTATTCAAACGAGGATTAGAAATAAGGACAGACCGAGGATGTCAACTTTCATAATCAGCGCACACGTATGACGGTTGTCATTGCTGTCATTCAGTTTCACGAGTTTTCCAAGAAGCCTCATTGAAAATACCACACGAGTTCGTATACGTATCTAAGAGCTTGTGAAGTTATCTCAACTGAATATGGAACTTTACAGCAAAGCCAAACCGCTCTATACAGATTACAAAATGACAAGAGAAAAAAAAGAATCTACTAACCAATCATCGGTGGTGCCTTGGTCGGATGAACATGATCGTCGATAAACGGCGGAGCCAGTGTCAGAATGGGAGAAGAGCCGGAGCCGATTAGAAGTTGAGAAAGAAGAAGTATGGGCAGAAATGCATAACCCGATGTGTGTTCACGTGTACACTCAGTGGCTTGACTAGCGACGGAGATGTTTGAATTCAGATGACAGATAGGATCCTCCAGAGCACGTGACCAGGTAACCAGACTCTTATAAGGAAAAATGAAATGCGGCGTTGACCACAGGAAAGCCCCAGCAGACATCACAAATAGTCCTCTTGAGATCCACATTGGTACGTGACCTCGACCGCCGGCATAGCTGACAAAAATCACTGAGATGATATATCCGATTTCGAAAAACGAGTTCATAGTGCCAATCACACTGCTTCCCACGGCAAAACGTTTTTCTAAAGTGGTCACCTGGGATGCAATATAGCCGGAGAAGGCTGCCTGGAGGCAAGAAATGAAACATACAGCGGCCAAAAATAGTCTAATGTTGGCAGCACGTTGCAAGCACGTTGGGCGCCAGCTCAGGAGGCCACATCGATCAACTACCTCAGTGCGATCGATGGGACAGGATTGCTCGGGTAAGGTTTCATCAGAGTGGGATACATGCTCAACAGAAAGAACCCGCGAGGTACTATCGGCCATGACGAACAGAGGACCGATTGAGAATGGATCGGCTTGTTGAGACGTAAACTAGGCAAGCTTGAATGATACAAATACCATCTGAAACGGGAAAAACCTTGAAATAAAAAATGAGGATAACAACGAAAAAACCCAAGCATCACCCAGTCACATTAAAAACAGGGAAGGTTTTCTAAACATAACCACATACAAAACCACAGTGGACAGCATACTCTAATAGGCGGCAACAGATCAATCACTCAGACACGATTTAAAGCACATTCAAAACTGAACCACACGCACTTTGCAAACACACCGTCACACGTTGGTCAAAGCCTATTCAAGAACACGTCGTCCGATCAGACTGGGGCTCAAGCATTACCTGAAAAAGTCAACGCCAAGTACTACGTAAAATGCCATCAGAACCATGCAGTCATAGTAATGATATCGTAGTACTTCCATTCATAGTTCACAGACAAACAGGACATATATCAGGCAACTATAGAATTCCAAAAGGGACGATCGAGAGCTAGTGTTTATAAAATTTACGTCGTATAAATCTGTGAAAATTGATGGAAGATGAAACGCACCACAATTTACACCGGTCACAAATGTCACAATTGTCAAGGTTCCACTGTAGTTACCATCGAATGGTTTTCTTTACTGACGCACCTAGGCTAATAAAACATTAGATACTGAACCTAGGACAACTTTCTTCACAAGAAACGACTACCGCAGTTACAGTGACAATACAGACGCTCATCGTCAGCATGCATATAACTGGTTAGCAGCACTATCTGGAAGTCTAAATGCCTTTATCACATGGCATACCGAGGAAAACGGAATGGAATATCTACTCACAAACGTCAGAAGTAAGGTAGAAAATATCCAACCAATCAACCAATTACTTTCCGGTTTGGGCTTTACCTGTGAGCATAACTGCTAGCACTACACTTGACCCTGACAATGATTCACGAAGTTACAGAGTGATAAGTAAGAACACAAAGAGAAGAGAGAAAGAATAAGAACAAGCAAAAGTGAGTTTCACGAAACAGAGGTCTACAAAGATGCGGATAAAGGCTAACCAACGACTACGATAAAACGTCATATGAAAGAGTGGTTTCAGTCAACGATGTGGAAAATCTCGAACTCGCCAATCAGGCAGACGGCACCTACTAACCATGCTCAGCAGAATGATCAATGCCCGTGGCCAGGTTACCAATTGGTCGTCTTGTGGCTTCTTCCAAACATCAGCGGTCATACTGAGCAATTGGTGGTGTGCCAGACGCGCCAAAGCCAGCGTCCTGGCAGTATCTCAGCCCAAAAACAACCACGAATACTCACAACACTGTTAATTTCACACGGTATCGGCCGTCTCGCAGTATAAATCGGATCGCCATATCTGCTGCAAACAGTAGGGTGGACAGGTGAAAACATGCTACCGCTGACCGATACCCCACCGCACTATCAAATTTAGCTCTAAGGCCAACCCCGAAAATCGTTTATAGCAATTTCTCTGCAGGACCCAAAACCGGAATAACTAATCATAGTAACGCTGTGTCGTTGAGTTACATCTCTTATCACTCAGCCTCAGACAGCCTCGTCCATTGTTTAGACGTAAAATGCGAATTAATATAAGTGCTTCCAACGTTCGCACTCTAAAACAGATGGGTCAACAGGCCGCTGTCGCACGAACGCCAGACTCGTTAAATGTCGATGTCTGCTGCATTTCGGTGACAAGAATCCAGGACAGTGGTCAACGTATGGAACTAACAGCATCCGCATCGTCTACCCGATACTGGTTATACACTTCGGGTGACTCCACGGCTGCCGCTACTGGTCAGGCTGGAGCAGGTATGGTCCTCAGCACGGCAGGCGTAGCCGCATTATTACATTGGATTCCCGTTAACAACAGATTTTCTGCCGTCTGCTCAACAGGTTCTATTAAGACCAGCTCTCGACAAGAAACCTTCAGAAATCTTTCCATTGTGTCTGCTTATACTCCAACTGACTGTACTGACACCGGCGTCAAGGACGCCTTTTACTCATATCTGGCTGCTATCCTTCTGTCGAAACATGGCGTTGATATGACCATTCCGACCGGGGATATGAACGTTCAGGTCAGTTGTCTTAGTAAGACCGAGTCTCGTATAAGTGGAAGGTTTCGGGCAGCATCACACTGTTCGGAAAATGACAGACGAGTGTTGCAGCTGTGCGATAAGCGTAAGCTATTTTTAGCCAGCACTAATTTTAGACATCGTGTACGCCATTGCTGTACTTGGCGCCCGCCTGCTCCAAATCAAGCCTGGTTTCAGATAGACCACACAACTGTAAGCTATAGTTGGCGTGGTCCGCTTCAGGATTGTCGTTCTTATTTGAGCACATACTTGAATTCGGAGCATGCGTTGGTACGTTGTCCTTTCGTTCTTAATTTTGCTGTGCAACGATCCCACTGACAGCAACGATTGGCTGTTGAAAAACTGGCCAAACCGTCGGTAAAGTATAAGTACCAAAGCAGCTAAGAAGGCTGACTTAGTAGTTCTCACTCCGAAGATCCTAATAGCTGCTGGACTCAAGTCCTACAGGTCATTCGGAAGGCGGGTACTCTAGCACGCGGCAGGGGGGGTACATGAATTAAACAAACATTGAATCTCGCAGAAATCCCTGGAGTTGTTAGAAGCCAGAAGTAACATTCTTCCAGGTAGCCCACATAACAAGTCTAGGAGAGACATCCGTAGGAAACTGAAACTTAATCTAAACGCTGATCGTGAGACTTGATTAGTGGAGAACGTTAAGGAAATGGAGACCTCTTTGCCTTCATGGAACACTGATAAACTCCTCAAATTTATCCTTGCCACTAGTCCCAGGCAATTGTCTGTCAGTGAGGCATATGGCACACTCATCTATAATAAGTCCAGAAGGTTAGAGCGATGAATGGAACACTGAGGACCAGTTTAGTTGGTTTCCTGCATCTACTGTGTTGCCGACACAAACGTGTAATACAGTACACTGGTCGGTAGATTTGGAACCAACCACTGAGACTGAAGTTCGCAATTGCACCTTGGCTCTCAAATGTAATAGAGCTGCTGATCCAGGTGACCTCGCGTCAACACTTTTCAGAGAAAGTGAGGAGGCGTTAGTAGTGGCTGTGACTGAGCTGTTTCAATTTGTGTTGACGACGGGCACCATCCCTCCATGCTGGGACCACTCGGTAATAGTTCCATATTAAAGAAGGATATCAAGGGCTCTTGAGAAACCAGTCACTACTAGGGTTCTGACATCCATTATACTTCGTCAACTCACTGCGTCGCAGGAAGCAAATTTCAGGGAAGAACAGGCAGGATTTCGCCCTGGGCGGTGTTGTATAGATCACATTTTTACTCTTTGTTAATTTCTGAAACTGCGTCATATGTACCAACGGCCAATTGCCATATTTCTTGACTATAAAGGTGCGATCAATTCGGTGAATTGATCTACACTTTTAGAGTCGCTCAAACGCAGCGGTGTACCGACCAGGTATGTGAATATACTGTCGGCGCTCCATTCCCAAACTTCAGCTCAGGTTAGGGTTTTACGGTGAATCGTCTGACAGTTTCAGCACCATGATCGGCGTACGTCAAGAGTGCCCCCATTTCATCATTTTTGTTTCAGTTTATCACAGACAAAATAATGGGGGATCGTCTCCGGCACTTACAAGATGCCAACGTGGATCTCCTACCTGGTAGAAGACTGACTGATCTTAATTATACCGACGACAAGTGGTTGCCGTTTGACACATTCCAAGCAACACAGACAACGTTAGAGACTATTTCGCGTTCTGCTAAGTGAGTCAGAATGCGCTTTGCAGCCTCAAAGTGTTGAGTGTTTCTTCAAGACTACTGTGATTATGTAGATTTGATGTTAGATAATAGAGTCATAAGGGGTTGTTGGTCGATTTGTGTACTTGGGAAGCCGCATCTGTGGTGGTGGAGGTGAAGGGAATGAAATAGAGGCGAGTATCTCTAAGGCCAGAGCATTTCTTGCGACAGAGAGGTATCTCGCTGATGCTTAAAGGTCACGTCTATGAGGCGACAGTGAGGGTTGTGTCATTTTACGGCAGCGAAAATTGACCGCTCAAATTCGAAGACGTGAACTGTCTTCAGGTAGTTGATAAGAGATTTTTACGTTCGATCACTTCTGTCGGGTGACACCAGCGACTAAGAAACGAGAACGTTGGGAAGCGAGTATTTGGTAGTGATTTCAAACGCACTCTTTTGTTCAATCCTTGCATTTGTATAGGCAAGCACTAAGGATGCCAGCTGGTCGTCTTCCACACCGAACACTCTTTGCCAACGCTGCGGCTGACTGGCACACAGATTATGACGTGCAGTAGAGAAATGAAATCGTTGGCCATTGTAGAACGGGTTCGCCTCCATGGCTGAGGCCCTCGCGACTCAAAGAGTCAGTGGCTTGAGACGTTAGGTGAGATGGCGGCTAACCGAGCTGAGTGGCGCGAAAGTGGTCGTTGTTTGTCCGAGTTGTATGTGAAATGAGTACATTCAGTGACGCGGGGCAGTGAAAGCCGTATTGCAGCTGTCTTGCTGATGACACCTAACTTTCACCTTTAGCTTAGTTTGTTTTGCAAGGTGTAGGCACTTTGATGTTAAATGTTTGAATGTGGATGTGGTTACTTACTAATTAGGCCCCTCCTCGTCCCTTCTTTTCTCTCTCTTCCTGTGAAAGGTAAACTTTTTTATTTCTATTTTCTTCGTGGTTGTGTGGAAGTTAAGCATAAGTGAGAACCACTGTATTGCTGTTTGTGATGCTGCTGATGATAGTCAGGTGTCACTCGCAAGATCCATTGACTGTCCTAAAACATATTTCGGGCACACGGCTTCTCTGACGAGGTCGAAAGCTGTTGTGTCATTTCTCATGGTACCTTGAAGATCATCTAGTTCTAATTCCGAAGCAACAGAGATATTACGCGCTCAGTATGCATTTGTTTCCATCAGCTCAGCCAAGAACGGAACTAAGCGCCATAGTTTTCAATTCTAATCGACCTTCAGATTCATCCCCTAACTTCACCCTGGCTGATGTACACGCTAAGTTACCCCTACTACGCGTTGATAAGTCACCAGGGCTTGATAATACACCCCCATTTGTGCTGAGAGAATGTATAGATGAGCTGGCAGAACCGTTTGCTCGTTCGTTCCGACACACATTTCACTGGTTGTATTCCAGTCACTTGGAAGCATGACGTAATCTCTCCCATATACAAGGGCGGGGATAGAAGGAAATCCAGTAACTTTGGACCGATCATTCTACTAACCAGCATGCTAAAAGTAATGGGAACATGGTAGATGATTTCGTAAAAGACCACTGAAGTACTCACTCACTGTTGACAGCGGAGCAGCACGGCTTCAGAAATGGTCAATCATGCACGACCAGAGGACTGGCTGCAGCCTGCTCGAGGATGAAAGCTACAGAAGAATACCTCTCAGTTGACGCTGTACTTTTAGATCTTATGAAGGCGTTCGACAAAGTCGACTACGGTATACTGTTGGACAGTGAGTAATCTGGGTTTGTTTGTGATCCAGATAATACCTACCCTGTCGCACATAAAGTTAGAGACAACTGCAAGCTCTCCAAATCATTCAACACCACAAATGGTATACCACAAGGCCCTATACTGGCTTCTATATTACTCTTAGCCTCCGTTAAAGATCTCCCACGTATAACTTTCCTGGTGTGACGTATGCTAATAACACGAAGTTTTGACACGTTTTGCAGGGTGTTGAAAGCTCCGGAAGAGACAGATGTTCTGTATCCATCACCAGAATCGACTGTCGTTCAACACGTTCAAATCAAAGGCTATGCACGTTTGTTATCACGATGTTAGAGCATACTGCACCGGTGGCACCACCATAGCCACTGTTCACCAAAAGCGCGACTTAGGTATTGTTGTTACAGCAAACCTTTTTCCTAGTATATCTTGACGTGCGTTGACCGTTTCACCAGATGGCTCGTGGCAATACTTCTCCCTAACACGAATACCGAAACAGTTGCGCGAGCGTTCACAGACGGGTGGATTTCAAACTATGGGGTTCCAATGATTGTAACCACTGATAGAGGTACACAATTTCAATCAGCGCTATTCAGAGACTTCAACCGGCTACTGGGAGTCGATCACATAAAACCCACTGCATACCATCCGGCAGTAAATGGTTTGGTCGAACGCTTTCACCTTCAACTGAAGGCCGTTTTAAAAGCTCAGCTAGACTGCTAACGTTGGACTGATCATTTACCCCTTGTCATGCTTGGAATTCGGTCGACCGTTAAAAGACATTGGTTGCACAACCGCACAATTAGTTTACAGTATGAAACTCCGCCTCTCTGGTGAAC
>LUCH01001067.1:0-16173 GCA_013368495.1 Paragonimus heterotremus
AACCCATATAAATGTGTTGTATTTAGCCTGATGATGAAACACTGAAAACGAGCTTGTTTGCTACGCGTATTTTTGATGTATTCGATAAAATTCAAACTTAACTACGACAACCATCGTTAGACCTTAGATGTGAGTTTCGTTCCTGTAATGCATACTGTGTATTATCACGTTGGTTTGTCTTCCGTGCACAGGATCACCAGTAATCATGCGTTGTTCCAAAAATGCTATTTGAGTAGAAAATCACCAAGTAGTATCATAAAATGACTGAAAGCGATAAATGTTTTGTGTTTCTTGTTTGATTTCACATTAGATCGGGCCTAGCACATTTGTGGTATGCAGAGAATGGGAAATGTGCCATGTTGCTTTGCGTTTGCGGTTCTTCAAAGTGAATCTTTAGTTTCATTGTGATTTTAATTTGGTCGCCTCGATAGCGTAACACGAGCAGACATCAAAGCTCACAGTAGATACAAAGGTTTTCCATCAAATCCACTTCAATGAATTCTTCGCAACCCGAACTATGGCACAGCTGTTGAGAGATATGGACTGTCCATGTGGTTAAAAAAAACACGCCCTGGCTGGCTAAAGACCTGTTTTAAGTCCAACTTTCGAAAGAAAGTCCCGTGAAAAAGTGAGTATTGAATATCAGTAACTCTTTTTATTGGCAAATACACTCTGCAAATAGTTGAGCCCGAGAGCTATCAGCAACAGAGTACTCCATAGCACAACACGCAAAAGCAGCATCTGAGCTACGCTCGTTGGACAAGCTTCCGAAACGTAGTTCCAACACCTGTTCAACAGGCCACGATGTCATCGACACTGAGATTATAGGAATTTATGTAAGCTACCTTACCTGTCTGTTACTCTTCCTTTTTGCGTGCAATTAAATCCACCATTCATTAGTCTTTACCCTGTTAACAAGCCAGAATACATCACAGCCCTTAATTTGTCTGAGAGAGGTCGAAACAGCTGGCCATCGTTTTATTAATGAACCCTATGACCAACTGTTCGTAAGAATCTCATCCAACTAACTTAAGAAGCTGTGGTACATTGCTGTTTGTTCATTGTCCAGCTATAAATACATAAATGACTTTAGCTTGAGGAATGTTGCATGTACACCCACAAGAACTGGATAACGTGATACTTACTTTTTATCTCAGGCGCCTTTATTTTGAAGTCAAACTGATAGAATTGTTCGGCAGCTATGTCTTTTGATAAGGTTAGTAAATTGTGCACGAAACTTTCAGCAGATTTTGCATTTGTTGTATTGCTGTCTCTCAACAGGGTTACCGGGTCAAACCAAACTTCCACTTCGGCCTCATTCGTCTCCTCCCGGTAATTCCTGAAAACACCTTGCAGATAGGGTTGACCACCAGCAGTTGACACATTCAGCATCTTCTCCACCTATAAGAGTATAAACATTGAATGCTTATGGATAGAGATCTTTACACTGAAATTTCCCAAACTGGAAAATCTGGATGTGTGGGGAAGCCCTTCATGGCTGGTCGAGTAACTGAAACAGACTCAGAACGTACCCAACAGACCCACTCACACACGATGAGTTTAAATCAATTGCAAATGGTTCTTGTGATACACTTGCTAGTTGCCACATTTCAGGTCGAATCTCAAAGTAAGCCAAATACCGTGTTGCCTTGACAGCTAGACTTGAGTCTGGAGTAAATTATTTACACGCGAACTCTTGTAAAGGAGGAACTACAAAAACTCTGAATAATTTATTTTCATCACCGCGTTGTGTGCAAATCAACCCTGTCCTCGCACTCATAACGTCTCGGAGTGGGGACTTTGCGTTAAAAATTGTCCATCACTATCATACTAACTTGGTCCATTTCGTCGTGCAAATTTCAGAAGCAGGCAGTTTGAACTTTAATGGACCACTCTGTATAAACATAAAACACATCCCAGAATGTCCGTAGAATACAACTCGAAATATCGTACAAGTTTGCTGGTGGCAACATCACACCGGTAAATAGCTGTTCCTCCAGATGAATTCAAAGATAAAAGTAAAAAACGGCAGACTTCACAACAAATTGTCTGGTGAATTCTGTTGCATCTCATCAACTATACACTACAGAATCAAACAGGGTTAGTAAAAAGTGCAAGACCACGTACGCAAAAGTGAGCGATAGTATTGTTCATTTGCCATAGCAGTGTCAGACCGACGACCATGTCTTTCTATTGGTAAAAGGGTGGTTGCCACTTCGGAATAGTAATATCCTTAATGAACTGAAGCAGTCGTCGGCTTTTGATTATGGAAGTGACTTCCAAAGCATTTATCTTGGTGACCTTGTGCCCGGGGGACAGTAAAAAAAGACCGCTGTTGAAGGTGCCGGCTGTTTGCACTACACTGACAGCGCAAAACCAGTTGCTGCAGTCGGATTCACCCCAAGCCGGAGCGTGCTCTACTAATCGGCTGCATAATTGCTGTTCCGTTCTGTCCAAGCAGATAGCTCGGCACCCACAGTGAAACTCGTAAGTGTAATGAGATTTGATGGAAGCATGTAATCCTCGGCACTTTTAACAAGGGGATTGATATTCAGCTGGCTGAATGAAGCTTCATGATGGAAGTTGCTTAGAATGTTCGACCAACTGCTGATGAGGTCACCAGCTAAATTGTTTCATCCCATCGTCACAATCCTAGGGTGGTTGTAAGGCGAAGCTTCGTATGAGCACAATCATGTTCCTTGTTGCAGCGTGGTTTACTGTACAACCCAGTGAATGCATGGGGATAACCATTCGACTGCAGCTCTGAATTCGGGTGCTGTAATTCACCGGGGAGGGTGTCTGAAGTGTATAGTTTTGTCATAATGAAATAAATTATGAACTCCAACATATTTGTATTGAAGTGGCCTGAGGCTTTTAAAGTGCAGCCACTGGCCAACTCCTGCAGGCGTTCTGCAAAAGACTCTTTCGTTTGTACCCTGCGGTCCTCGTTCCATAAGGACATCCAGAATGACCAAAGTGATCAATCTTATGTTGAATTTGGAATTATACGTGAATGATGCATTTAATAAACTTTTTCGTACAACCTCTCTGCATTATAAACACGTGGTCTACGTTAAAGTCCTATAGACTCATCTCCTTGATAGTAATCTGTGACACCTACTGAAGGTGGACTGCACATATATCAAACAAAACAGGGCCCACTGGATTCTTTACTGCTACACCATTTACTACTCGGTAACCTGCCATTTCAGATAGAAATTTGATGTTCCAAGTACATTTGGAAAATAGTTGTCCCAGGTCCGTAACAAATAGACTGATTCGTAGGTGCTTTTTAGCGACCAGCTTGACAATTCAAAGAGACGTTTGTGAATAGTGAACCCATATCCATAATCAACAAGTGTCGTCCACATCCTCCAGCGAGTTCGCAGTCCCCAACACAAACTTCACAATGTACTGCGTAGTGAATTGCCGTTTGTTTTAGAAGTTCTGCAAGTCGGAAGAATTTCAAGCTTGTGGTGTCTCAGTAAACCATACAGTTGCAATAGCCCAGTTGTACGTGGCGTTAGTAAATTTCAGTTGTCACGTCACTGAAATGTCCTTCAAAAAGCGCCTGGATTTCTCTTCGGACTATGTTTCTGAACTATCCTAATTCGTTAATCGTTTTTTCTGAGGTCGATATTATGTTATCAACGCCCGATGACTGCTGCAGTTTGTTGTTAATCTCAAGTGATAACTATCTTTCTGGTAACAGAAGGACATGATCACCAATCTGAAACTACCGTAGCAAATGCGTTTTTGCTCGTGGTCTTTGTATTTGGTTGCGCTGGCCCAAGTAAACTGAACACGGCAGTGGTATTCACCAAGTAGTGAATCTTATCGTTCTGTTGCTGTTTACAAAATTCTACGTGTTAGAGACATGAAGGACAGTAACATATTCAGTGCAGTTTCTTCTAAAATAAGCCAAAATATTTTGCGGTTTTTCAGTAGGCCCCAATGAGTCTCATCATTCTATCACTGTGCTCACACAAAACAACAATTGAGGTATTAATTTCAGGACATTTTTACTCAAAACTGGTCATAACAGGGTTCACTTACGATAGAAGAAAAGATTGGGACAGATTTGATTGCCAATATAAACGCTGTATTCATATGTTGGTACCCAAGAAATTGCTATTTTGCACAACTCAACTGTGCAGCCATATAGAAAGTCGTGAGATCATCTCGAGATCGTAATAATCTACTTACTTTCGGAACAGACGGAGGCCATAATAGACAACTGGTTGAGGGTTTTCAGTTGTTTTTCTAGAACTGATGGAAAGCACCCGTATCAGTACGATGCTCGTTATGGCCTAGTCTGTCTCCTGTTGTGTCAGCGTTCCTAGTTATATGCAACAAGGTATTCATCGTGGATTAGAGTTTATTAGAGGAGACATAGTATGAACTAGGTCGTCCGAACGATCTGTGAGACTGCTTAAGAAACTGTTTTGAGGGCATACAAGACGATCGGTCAACTAGGGCCCTCTTATTAGCAGCATGATAAAATTGGACAATACTAGGAAACGTCCAGAACTGTACTTATAATGCTTTAATTTTTTTGACAATCTGCATTCTGAACCACGTGCGAGTTAGTGATTGGCATGTACACTGTTGAGGGCAGACCCACGGATAAATGTGGAAGGGTTGGTGATTATCGATGTTGCTTCCAATGTAAACAGAAAGTCATCTACGAGAATTGGTTGTTCCATTTGTAAGCTGAAACTACAATGTCGGTAACGGAAAGATCGCTTCTGCACCGCGTGGGAGCTCCGTACGAAGTGAAAAATGATTTGACGGTGATTAGTTACTTTTTATTTCACTACAGTACCTTCTGTCACTTAAAGTGGATCGTACTGGCCTTATCCGCTCTACTGTTCATCTAAAGAGGTTGCACGTTGTAACACTGTTGGATTTATGGCTGAAATCAACTGGAACAAACAGAACATATTTATTTGCAGTCAACTCTCTCCTTAACCGTGAAGTATCGCTTCAGTTCTCTTACCATGGGTTGCTGCAAATGGAGGTTTTTAGGGACTCATGTAACAGAATGTTGGCCATTTTTAACAGACAATTTCTTCAGGATGGTAGCCATGACTGAACCATTGCTAAATTTACCCTTGCTCAGCAACTGTACAGATTCCTGTGCTTGTTACGTTTTCATCATCTTTACTAGTAAGGCACGCAGCGTCTGTATTTTACCATACGTTCTAACAACGACTTTAGACAGCTGTTCACTATAGTGTTGTTCAATACCCACAACAAATAATTAATGCTTAGGAGTTGTTTATGAATTTCGAAAAGTTGCCCCCAGGTTGTGTGCGCAAAGTTCACACGAACATGACTGTGCACAATCAGGCGAAATTTCAGTAAAATCGTCGCTAAAAGAGATACATATCTTACTAGTTGCCTATCGGGGAAAAATATACATCAGACAAAATAGTGTGCGAATATAGTGACCTGTTTTTTTATCAGCATACTTCTTCCCAATGTACACAGTGTCTATTGCCACTCGACTGTTACGAACATCGTAACCGGTAAATTCGTACGTTCTGTCTAAACCAACATATAGTATTTATTTCATCTTACTTGTGAACATAACTTGAGCAATTCTCGATGGTTGTAACAAACATCTGCTTGATTCGGACGAGCACCAGTGGTGATTGATTTTGTTTGAATGAGCGATGCTTTCACTGTAACCACGTGGGCAGCTTCAATAGAAGGAATTAAAGAAAGCTTGGCAGATTAATTGTCCCAGTAGTTATTTTAACACATTTCCTTCGAATACTGAAACGTTTTTTGTGAAACTAAAAATATAGTGGACAGCAGACAGAAATCCACTATAACTAACCAGCAGTCACAAACACCGTTCAACAAGTGATATTGAGTCCATCATTTCCATATAACTGAAACGTTTTGTTCGTCGAATCTGAGGTTTGTCGGTTTTCTTCCCGAAACGGCAAAGTAATCTTGATACAACAGACAGACATTAACAACCAAAACTTCCGATAGGATAAGTTTTTTCCTATTATTATTGCACCTGCGGCTCCTGCTTCACAAACACTCAGACCCGAGTAGAAAAATTAAACTAAATTCGTGGAAAAACAGACCTCGGAACTGGTGGGGATATATCGAAGAAGTCGGCAGTCAAACTCTTCTCAAATGCAGACACCGCAACCAAGCGTAAGTGGTAATGACTCATATCAACATTAAAACTTACACGCATAACAATGGATGTGTGTAGTTTTTTCTGCTCATCCAGCATACAATGTTTCCAGCGTCAAAAATTTGTTCCATACTGCTCGCTAATAAAGTGCTCCCGGTTAGTTTCGCAATTTACTCCAAATGTATATTTAAAGAGCAATATTGTTTTCGGGTCAGAAAGCCTACGGTTTACTTCCCATTTCATGACCAACTATTCACATCAGTGTTTAACACGTCAGGTCCGTTTTGTGCATGTATGGCAGACATAGGTCAGTGTACGTTCTGAGAATTCGACCTCGGACATCACAAGTTTAGTAGGATGACATCATGTAGATAAGGTGCTGCAGAAACAACTGAAAAAACGATCCCGTCAACACAACCTGAGTGACTTGATGAAAGCAGCTAATGTTGAATATCTGTGAACGTTGAATTGTATATCGTGCAGATAATTGACAAAAACATCAATCCAGTCATAACGTAAACATGAACGACACATACCTTCGATTGGAATATCTGTTTAATGAAAATTCACGTTTTCAAAATTTAGTTACATAATTTACTTCTGTTTCACATAGAATGGGTTCAAGCGATTTCCAGTTAAGATATTGCAAATTAGTAAGTGATGCAAACTGTATATTTGCAATCCCTAATATCTAAAAGTATGTTGGTCGATTTGACACAATTTTGGATACGTATTTGTTACCACTTGTAACTGATTCATAGTTACTTTTCTCTGCAATATTCTTGTCGTACTATGGGACCATTGGTCGTTGTAAACTTGGTTCAGTTTACTGGAGAAACGAATACTCAAAAATCTAGGCGAAAATCGTGGATATTGAAAATGTTCGATGCTTGGGCTGTTTCATTGCGGCTTTCCGAAATCGTACGAGAGCTCATAGATTATGCGAGTGTGAGTTGTAGATGCGGAAGCGGTCAATGAACTGAGAACATTTGTTCTACCTGTTTGTGATCACCCTCATGTCCACGAACTGGACGTTTATTTCTCGTGCTTCTTTATTCCATTTTGTTTCGGATGCTCACTTTGTTATCAATTGTTTTGGGCGCCGGTAGCCACTAGCCTACTAGCGTGGCGGCTCATCTGTAACCTACCCGACTCCGCTCGGAACCCGTCGATTTTGTTGATAGAAACTATTGTCGCTGAGGCCTCAGATCTACTCACCATAATTTTGTATACATTGTGTACGTTCTTCCGACGAACGTTGAGTGACGCACGTATAACCAACGACGCCAAATACCAGAATCAAGTCAAGCCGCTGGAAACCGTGGTACTACTGACATAAACAGTATAATCAATTACAAAGAACAAACCTCAAATCGCTAGCGTTCGTGGGATAAGTTACAATGCTTAGCCGCAATAGGCCGTCAAGGGTCCAACAGGCACGACAAGTACAAATAAGGGCGACCGACAGGCAATGACGAACCGACAAAATGCGATCGGTGGGGTCTAATGTGTCTAAATAACCGGCCTCCTAGCAGACCGATTAGTCAGCGACAATTTCACGGCGGCCCATAGGAAGGCCGTATTCACATGGATAGGGAGGGTGAGACTGACGGAGAACAATGGATTCGTGAGCAGGTGAATGAGGTTCAATGACTGAGGGAGACAGGGTGGGGAAATTAGACGCGGTTGTGTGAATAACAATAACAGGCGTATAGTTAGATGGGTTCACTGGGTAGAGTGCTGCAGGGTCAATCGAGGGGAATTTTGACCTCCAAAACTGTCCTATACATTGGTTTAGTATTACCCTAAAATTATTCAGATCTAAACTTGTTTTTTTTTGCGATCCATTTCCAGGCCACGTGTAACTCAAGGAGTTGACGTGGATCCTTAAAATGTGCTCATATAGAAAAATTAACTGCGTGTCAGCTACCTTATTTAGTACACCATAACATAAGGTCACATATTTATGATAGTCTTCACTCAAGTTTGATTAACTTACTTAAAACTTCGTTTTTTTCTTTCTCAACTTTTGCACAAAATAAAATTATTACCTGCTACTAGGTTTAAACATATTCAAATTTACTTTATGGAGCAACATTTATAAGAAGTTAACAAACATTTAAACTGAAACATACGTTATTTATGCTAGAATAATCTATAAAGCTTCATACATTATATTACATGATTCAACTTTGGTACGTGTTACTAATACAACCATAAAAAGGCGGATCAGTAGTGAACACCCATTTGCTGTCTAAACCTATTTGGTATTGCAAATGTGCACAACACTGACATCTCTGTTATAGCTTTTTTAAAATTTTGATTGGCAGCTTACGAATATTAATTTGTAAATACAAGAGCACCTATTTGTAGGTCACCTTACTTTTCTCCTTAGCTGAATTGGGTAAAAATAGTTCAGTTTAGGAATAACCATGAACAGTTACGCTGGATCGAATTATTATGTCTGTTACTTATGCAGGTTAGTAGGTGAAGTTTAATGTATTTATGTAAGCAATGGAAAAACACGAAGCCTCGTCAGTCCAACTTAGAACACTGTACTAGCGTCTACTGCAACAGCGTCATCATTAGACTACTTCTAGGGCAGACCTGACACACACAGATACACCCTACCAAGCCGGGTCTCTGGACGGCTTGGTCATCGCAATCGTTGTGATAGAGTGGGGGTCTGTTTCATCTCACAATTTCTGTCAATCCGCCACTGTTTGTCAAAGGTTGAATAACTCTTGTGGTGTACTTGATTGGCTGTGGTTGAGTTTCCGTTCCGCCGGCTTCCTCTATGTTTTATCGATTACAGACTTATTGCTGGTGGAACTGTGTAAGTGATAATATCTCACTAGTTGTCGTCTCTTTTTAAACTGTCCAACGTAGATTCGGGTGCACATGAATGCTTTCGTTTTGTAAGGTGTTGAAATGTTTGCATATCTTAGTATCTTTATAAAATTGCATGCACATTGCATTTCACCATGTCCACATATAATGAAGTAAATGAAGAATGCTTCTTACACTGGAAGGTAAATTTTGTAGATCCTGTGAACAAAAAACGTATGCTTATAACAGAGGAAACATTTGACACAAAAACGCAGTGTATATCAACCAACCATAGTCAGAACGGAGTGCTAATTTGAGCAAATTTTAACAATGTTCCGAAGTTACACATAACGATACAGGTGATTCTTTGCTTGTGAAATAACCTGCACCTTATGAAAACGATTACACTTGTGAACGGAATGTTCTAGTGTCCAAATATTAGTCAATACTTAAATTACGACTGCAGCTTCTGTTTTTAACTGAACCGTATACCAAGCCGCTTTCGTACTGAAACAGTGAAGTTTTATTCCTGTTGATATCCGTCCGTAGTGTATAACTTTGACAAGATTTGAATTAGAACTCCGGTTTACCTTCCCACGATGCATTCGCCTGTGAGTAAGTTAAAACCAAGGTGTTGTCTGTTGATTGATTCAAGCAAGATAATCCAGTGTTTATGTCAAATCGCTCAGTCATTTGGAATCAATTGGTTTCCGATGCAACATTCATTATTTCCTTTCTTGTTTGTAAAGCTTCATCTGAACAATTCCGTCGGGAATGCATATTAAAACTGAATATACTGACTGTGTGGTCACTGTAGGTCGATTGCCAAATGCCCGTCGAAGGTAGCATTTAAAATAGGAAATGAACCGCCCGTTTCTTGATCAAATGTAAATCAAAGATGTCAGCTGACATTTTCATGACACCCAGCAAGCCCACTTGGTCTCACTGTGAATTGACTGCGGCGCACGAATTTTTGTCAGTCCGCTTAGTGGCGTTGAAATCTTCGGTTGCCATGTAATAATTCTGAGCTGTATTTCAACAGTCACGGTTTCCCGTTCAAACTTTTTGCCAAAATTTCAACAGACTGTTGCATAAAGGTTGTAAGTCCGTACGTTGAAAAGATAGAAATATACAGTGTGATTAGGGAACATCTACGTTGAAGTTCGGCAGACTACAGTAGGTTTGGCCGACAGTTGGGTCGAATCGTGCCAACAACGTGTAATCTTTTGCATTCTAAGGATTAGTCGTCCAGTCGGAAAAAACTGTATGATATAGTACAGTTAGACCAGCGAGCGGGCGTCCTCTGGAAAGTGAATCACAGGCATACGAACTGAACGCATGTAATGGCTTGGTACGCACACGCAAATGATCCCAACGAATGACATAGGAACCAAATATTCAGTGCAAACACCTTCCAGTACATAACGAACAAACCTGATTTTCAGAAAACTTTATACTGTTTGCAAACTTATCATTCCAGGTTGATGGCTCTCATTTTTCTTGCCAACCCCGGTTAATGTATAGATTTAAGACGTTTCCCTAACATAACAGGTAGTATTATCAAGGTATAAAGATTTGGATGCCTGGCGGGAAAAGTAAGACCTCATTTTGTGAAATAGTATATTTGTGTGGTTTAACCAGACTAATTGCTACAATACCAATTACAGAAGTGCAGCAACAAACGAAGCTCGTGGAGTCATTGAGTGAGCAGATGAACAGCTGTGTCAAACAAAGCATTAGGAATTGTGGGGAAGAGATCATGCATATTTGTTTCGAAATATTGGCATCTTTTGTTACGCTGTACAAGCCCAAAGCAAGTCATTGTATTGATGGTCCTCTTGCTTTCACATATTGAAACAAACGTTTGCTATAGGTCAATTGTTAGATTTACATAGCCTTGTTAGTAGTCATGGATTTTTTCATTCCTGGGCAGGGCCGACTCCGTAATTCGCGACTTAGCTATTAGTCCTTAATTGTCAAGTCTACAGTATTCGTTGGGTATATTGCAGCCAAATCAGTTTGCACAAAAATAGTGCTTGAACTTTCAAACTGATTATCGCGTGTTATTTATCAGATTACGTGAACATTTTAAAACCATCCGACTGCAATTGTAATGTTTTCATGTTGGTTGCAGTTAAACACAAGTCGATTGAAATCGTGCAATGAGTTGTTCAAAAGGTTTGTAAATTTTGTCCATCAAAAAAACATTCCTCCTATCTAAGTTTATTTCGAACTTGCACTTTCAACAAACCAGATGAAAGTCATACTGTTCACCTATACTGAATGATCTGAAGTTATCAATGTAAGACATGTTAACTGCTCATCTGATTAGTCACTGAAGAAAAAGAGAAAGGAAGTGTAAGCAGCCAACTACTAACTGGTCAGTCGAAATAACGACAAAACGAACTCACAACTCGTGTTACTCATAAACGCTTACCGTATACGTGAATTGCTACTGGCGCTTGATTTAGATCAATGGCATGGAAGAGAATACAGTTTGGACTAAGGAATGTTGATCACTTTGAACGAATAAACACCAAACATTTTGAGATGAGACCCAATGGTGAAAAGTCAGGGCTTCGGCTGGACGCGAACCAGCGACAGAAACACCATGCCTCTACGCATGGTGTTTCTGTCGCTGGTTCGAATCCAGCTGAAGCCCTGATTTTTCACAGTTGGGTCTCATCTAAATTCATAAATCTGCCACACTACTTATAAGTAATACATCAAACATTCACATGTGCACATGCGCCTGGTTGTGCGACCGACGTAACCTGCTCCACAGGAGCATTTGAAAGAATAAACACATACTCCTGTGGAGATATTTTTTACTGAGAATAATAACTTTTTATTTGGAAGTGACCATATTTAATGTCGATGATTTTGTCACTGTTGGAACACGTGCGTGTTTGCAGGAAGTTTAGATGTATCATTCTTTCCGATAATTCTCATCCAATGCCTTCATATTTATTCTGTTAATTTGTTGCCTTTTAACCTGTTTTGTTACCGTGAAACTGTTTGCGTCACTTCAGTCATACCGTACCTTACTCTCTTTTCAAATAATAGATTAATCCTATTAGTATCTGGGACTATGGTGGTTTACATTTAGCTGTTACTCACTACTGACTGCAACATTTGTAGTCAGCTCACAGTTCAACGTATGGCTGACTGGTAAACCTATTCAAATATAACATCTATCGCTAAGTGACAGGAGATTTTGGTTCCCATATAGGTTGAACACCACCCACAACTGGTCGCAGCTGTTGCATTCCCATAGACCTTCCAATCGGCTCCTTTCGAAAAGAAGCACTAGACTCGAATTTCACTCTCATTAGCGCAACTCGTCAGTAGCGCATATCATCGCCACTGTCGGGACTTGAACCACGGATACGCTGTTCATGAGGCAACCGTGTTTACCACTACGTCATTGACCTCACATTAGCCAAAACCGAATTATCATATGTGAACACTCGACCACTTTCGCTTATGAGTAATGATCAGGTTGCCCGATCGCCTCGAGAGGAGACATAGTTACTGTTTGTTAAATCCAGTCGATGACCCTTCGACTAGGACTTCTCTCCAAGTTTCGAGAGGGATCGACTGAAAAGTCTATGAGAATCCGACGGCTGCGAGTAGATGTGGGTGATGTTCAATCTATATGACTACATCTGTTAGTAGATATAGATAGGCTTTAATTTCCACGTATTATACTCAGTGCACAAGTGTGTTCTAGTCTTTGGCCAAGTTGTAGATATAACTGAGCTTTATCAAAGTGTTAATCTTCCACTTCGTTGGAATTGTTCATTGAGTTACTTTTAGTGTTAATCATTTTGTTTTGACTAAAACAACAAACTGACTAAACCTCGGTAATTAAGGTGAGATAACAGAACATTTTCAATCTTACCACCAATTCTGATTTTATTCACTGAAGATTAATTTCAAACAAAATGTTCTTAGTGTGAGTTGCATTGGTCGATGTATCTTAATCACTGCATGTTAGCTTCTCATTGCTAGAATGAAGAAAGTATTTTGTAGTTAGTACACGGAGTCTACAAACTTGTATTGATTGGTACAGCCAAACTAATAGTAACTGTTTGAATTCACCTATCAGTACAATTCTGCTTACTCATATTTTCGTCCTTTGTTCCTGATTCTTCAGGAAAGGGATTCACCGGTAGAAAGCATACATATAACACATAGAATATGGGCAACATGTCGTTAATACTTTTGCGTAAATGTGAACATTCGTCTGTGTTTATAAATATCCCATACGTTTACGACAAAACGGAGCATGCCGACACCAACGTATGTTTGAAAACAATTAACAATCTTTATCACAAATTCCACACAATCCTTAGTTTTGCCACGAATCTCGGGGACAAATATCTTGGTTTAATGTCAAATCACATGAAAGTACAAGTCATTGGGTTTCTATATAACCTACCGTCGAGGATGACTGCAAAATCTTGACATACAAACCCAACTGTATACATTTTGTTTTTATTTTCTCATATTCAGCAATACTTTCTATTAAGTGTTAGTTATCAGCCAACCAAAAGGTTCAGTTAGACTGTTGCGTTTCTAATTTCTTTGCCTGTGGCTTAAACCTCGAATTAATCGGTTCTATAATAAACTTGACATTCTTTCTCTCGACAGTGGTATAAAACTACCTCGTAACCCCCGCAGTTCCCGCTACCAGATCTGCTATTATCAACCGCGGCAGACAGAATGTCTCATTTTAATGATTACAACTGATTAGAAGCATATGAACCGTTGATGTGTGAATAACTTTTCTTAGAAAGGTATTTAGTTTAAGTCAGAATGATAAATGCTTACATTTGCTTATTGATATCAAGTTTCCAGCACACGAAAATGTGACCATGATGAAGTTATTGTTAGGTCGGAATTCGCTCGGGAGTCAAGTCACACTTGATTGGGTAAAAATGGTATTTAACTTACTGGCGTCTAAACCACGTTTCTGAATTTTATGTTCGGCCTGGTCACTTATTTCTAAAGTTCCTGAAGGAGTGCAACAAGGGTTTTACCGTATTGTAAAGTAATCAACATTAAAAAGTTATGTGACGTATAATGACAGACATTTTAGAAAAGCGCTGACTTGGATGTCTATTGAATGCGACATCTGTAAACTTTTTGTGAACAGTATTCGATTCATATAAACTTAATTTTTAACCGCTTATGATATTTCTGAAAGTTGTAGTTTAAGATTTAACAAGATAATAGTTTGCATATTACGCTCAACTGGAGAATATACTTACTTCCGAATGCTTTGTTTTGATTAATATTCATCTGTCTCCGTACGTGTAAATTTCGGACACCTTGCACGAAATTATCAGACAACCTACTACATGGTGGTTGACTCAAAGGTGAAAACACCCGGCGATTTCATTGTGTTGTTTATGTAAACGTTACTGTCAATCGGTCATTCACTAAGTCCTTGATACGCGACATCTGTTATCGGTATACATTCCACAAACAGAAGACGTATTATTGCATCAAATACCTATTTAAATTATCGTAATTCTAACAGTTAACCAAACACCAACTCATGGTGAACCAACTGATTCAATCACATTTGTAGGTGACCGGTTATCTCACCGACTGACTTACCTTCATAATTCACGTATGCTTGAAAAATAGACAATATACAGACAGATCACAGCTATGGAAAACATTAAGTTGTAGTTTGCTATATCCGAGCGCAATATTCGTCATCGTTCATCCCAAAGATGTGCGCCCGATGCAAAAATACTGCTTTCAGTTAAAACACGAAATTTAGTCTCAATACTGATTGGAATTTTTGGTAGGGAGGTGAACACGTAACAGTTTGCATTTTGGGTGAACTAGAATGTTGTAACTTCTTCTGTCGCCAAATTGTTGTGAACCTTTCTAAACCGTACGCTGGTTTGTCCTAGCTTTGTAATTCGCTTGGCAAAATTCGGAGTCTCATCCGCGTAATATTAGCGCCCAAAATCTCGGTCCCGAATAGTATCGCGATTGCCCCGTATTCGCTCCCAAGGCGAGCCAAAAAGACGCGTTCAAATGTAGAGCTTTGTTCCACCCCAAAAACGTGTGCGACCAAGGCGGCAAGTACAAGGTATTTATAAGGCACGTAGTACTGCATTGATGGAACTTCGAGGCTATGTGTTGCGAAATCCGTTGTACCCCCATCAATGAATCTAACGTGATTGCGGTCAATTAAGCTACTTTTGGATTTCTTCAAAGACAATAACCGTCCATTCTCAACTTGGTTATTAACAGTGGCATCTGAGAAGTTCCAGCGAGGCAGTCTATTTCTCCAGAGGACTTAGAGGTTTTCACACAAAATTGTAAACTGTCGAATCAGTCGATCCAAAATGTTGTTTCCAAGCTTCTAGTGAGTTCTCTTATTATACCAAATAGAGCACATTTTCAATATAAGCATGCGGTTTCTGTTGTGACTTCAGAGCCAGGCAGCGTCTGTGTTAAATAAAGATGATAGTCAAGACTTTTCCACGGGTTTTAAACAGTTTCCATCCTACACTTGAAGCGAAGTATTTTAAATCACTTTTTAAAATATGGATCCAACTGGGGCAAAGTTGTGACAGACCAGCGAATGTTATCCACCACTGCCTCTTTCCTACATTATTTTGTGACACACTTTCCGCAGATCAGCAAAATATGTGAAACAGAAATTTACGGAAAACTCGACAGTTTTAGTTAAAGAACGTTTCCTCACAATCCAAGTGAACCTTGTTGAAGTCTTTCAATAAAGTAAAAAACAGAGACCATGCTCACTGAAAGACAGTGATTATACTGGTGAGCACTATTGTATCGTTCATCATTCAATACATATAATTTTTCTGTATACTAAATTGAAGAGCTGATACCGTGGTGCTCAGCCGGGTAAATTGGTATGCAATGTTCTCATAGTCATGAATGTGTAGCCTTCGCTAAACGAACCACGAAGCAGTTGTCATAAAAAGTATTTCAGTAATTAACAGTCATCATGTTATTCCTAGTTAAAATCGCGTAAAAATCCCCAGCGTAGTCATGAAAAATACAGTGTAGCGAACAAGCTCGTTTTCAGTGATTCATCATCAGGCTAAACACATCACATTTATATCACATTTTACAAGGGGATCATGAAGGGGGTAAACATGGACGTTAATGTTAATGTTAATGTT
>LUCH01001067.1:22413-41591 GCA_013368495.1 Paragonimus heterotremus
GATCTGATTGGCCAGTGCAGATATGGCTTACACGATTGGCTGCACTCCACCACAATTACAAATCAAAGTAGATGTTGAACCGGGGTTCAGAATGGTAGATTGCTCGCCCAACACATGACGTTACATGATTGGCGATGTGCTGTGACAGTAGTCCAGTCAAAGGTACTGCATCGTCGGCAGATTATTGTAAACACACTGTTATCGCATAGGGTTTTGAAAACGAAAATATATCACAGGATGGCCACCGAGAGAATCTAAGCCATCTTGGTGATCTATCAGCTTCACTGACTTGAATACTCACTCAGATTTGGTGAAGGGCAGACTTGGAAGGCCGGGAGATTGAAGCGACTATTGGGAATGTGTGTATGTGCCATACAGGACATGTCAACAAAGCGATTGGCGACACACTGTTTCAAAAGGACGTGGATGCACACAGCCCATCCAGAATTGTGTTTGCGTCTGGAGTCATGTATTTTCACGTTCCCCGCAATGAATGTTCAGAAATAAACTAGTCCTCAAGCCGACCACTGTTGACGGTCAACACACACATTCTGGGGTCAAGTAGACGAAAATGTGGATGCCGGGGTTTGCACTAGCCGGACTTTATTTAAACAAGTCGGTAATATTCTAGAGTAGGTTTTAGATTGTGTGAGGATACGGCTTTGAATTGGGCTGTGCCGCTAGGTTCAGCGTGGTGATCAGAGTTTTATGACCTACAATACAGCGGCTAAGCATACAAACGCGCGGTTTGAAATGAATCAGTCTCACACGTAAATGGGGTTCTGTGCGCTGCTAGGAGAATGAATTTACGATGCTAATGATCGTCTCCAGCTGGTGATTAATCTCAAAACCCGTCAACAGAAAGGGCAGCGAGTGTGTTGAGCGTATGCAAACAAACCCGTGTAGATGTTTCCTCTCAAAGTATGCGATGAAACGACTCCTTTCGACAAAATAAACGGAAGCAGTTACCCGTTCATCGTCTTCAGCACTCACATTTGCTTCATCGCACACTCTCTAGTGATTCATATGTCAAACGCCTGGTGTACTTTTTCCAAATCTGAACAAAATATTCCGGAAAACATTTGGTTATGGTCAGCTAAAATTAGGAAACCGGCTAGCTTTGGGATGGTAAATTGACGGTTTTTTGTTCCAAATTCACCAGGATTTTAAGTGTGTATACTCCTTCTACGACGCCAATTGAGCAGATAATCCATGATGAATAATGTACTTTCCCAGATAAACAGAGTTTTATATATAGCTACGTATGGCTACACAGCACGTCATGATAATCCTAGACAAAAATGAACTACCGAATCAGTGGAATTTCGCCCTAAGTGGGGCATTGTTTCATATACAGGAAAAAAACAACTACTGCCTATGCCTTCATCGCCCAACAAGAGCATTATACTATTAGCATATCCTGTCATTCCGAACAACCGGTATTGATAACAAATGTTTTTGTAATGAGCCTTTGTAACACAGACCAGTAATGATAATAACAGAGAAAGGCCAAATTACTCATCCTACCACAATGAACATCAAGTCAATCATGGACTGAATGAACATTAATTCACATTGTGGAAACGTTCTAACCACTGTTGACTAGGTCATCTCTGAAACTCCAAGCCTACTGTTTCCACACCAAGATCGTGACTTATCAGTTTGTCTTCCATATTTCAACGTATCATCAAATTGGGCTGTTTGACATTCACTGTGCTAAAGTTTAGGGAATTCTGTTGTTTCGACTGAATTCGTGACTGAGTATATGAAAGGCATTTAGCAGCCAACACTCTATTCAGAAGTACTGAGCAATAAACAGACACAACAACAAACCGGTTTCTTTACTCTAGTTTAGGGGATATTTTGTGAAAGTCTAGCAAATTGTAAGTGAGAGGTATGCTGTTTTCATTTGTCGTCTAAGCCACTTAATTGATGTTATTTGCCTCCGTCCAATTCCTGTTCAATAATAGGTATGTGATTAACGTTTGCCACTAAACAGAGACATTTCCGCAACTATGACATGGTGTTCGGCCTGTTTTCGCCAGTGTCTTCGACACAGGCTTTAATACCTTGCTTTTAAGTTCATTATGTCCCACATTTTGTTATCTACGTTTGTTAATTATGCACATTCGACTGTTAGAAAACGTCCCAATATAGAAATTTCATTCCAGCCATACTCCTGGCTTTCATACAAATACCTCAATGCGCGGTCCATGGTCTTTTTCTGACGAGTTTATACTTGCATCTGGAAGTTCGATTCGTAACAAGTGTCTAGTCAGTTGCTATGCGATAGGCTTACCAGCAAACGAATGCTGTCATCTATGTGAACCTCACTGTATAACGGCGCGTTTTATCGGTCAATCTGAATTCCACACATTACCTGCAAGACCCGACCATATTCGATAGGGATGACTTATTTCCCACACATCGACCTACTTTTCTCTGTGGTATTAATGAGTTATATAAAAACACTGTCTTTCTATAAATTCGCCGGAATAGTGAGTAAAACATCGAACAACACTCCGGAAATGAATTCGTCTAAAAGACACTTACTTCCCGATAGTACCGTGACTGAGAAAGATAACGACACTGAGTGTTGTTTTTTTACAGACAATTGAAACTGTTCGTCATACACTCCCTATCTGAAATGACACAATACAATCTGCTGACAATTGAATTTTTAAGATTAAAAACAGTTGTACATATTGATTTCGTTCCATGACTGTTACCTCAACTTCTGTGTTTGTAGACTCAATACAAGTTTGGAGGTACATTGACCACAGTTACGGTTTTAGTTCTTAACAGTTTCACAAGAGTTACTTTCTGTTAAAGTGAGACCGACATCAAATTTTTGATCTCTTCCAAAATATATGAATTGGTATTTACAACATTCTAACTGTTGGCGTAGACTTTAAACCTGATCATTTATATTCATTCCGTCTCATACTTTTTCAATCATCAGCTTTGGGAACATCCAGCTCATTTCTTAAACAAAATACCAATTTTTGACCACAAGTGTAACTGCAAAGTTCACATAACTGAAAGGGTACGTTATTTTTGACAAAACGAGACAAACAAGTTGGTCTCTTGGAACAACTGTATGAACGCTTCTAAATAAAGTAAGTTTTGACTCTGTGAAATGAAATATGGTTTCTGTTATTCTGGAGATTTTCTACTGATGCTTCTTCAGTAGTATATGTGTCATGTGTAACCAAAACTTTCTAGATGATCTCCAAAATCATCAAATTACCAGCCATGCTTGTGATTCTTATCTGTTGTACTTTTATTGCCTATGGACTGAAATCGATTACCTGTTTTGTGGTTGACCTGCAAACAAGCAGTCATCCACCACGGCCTTAGCATGGGTTAAAGGATGTTTATTTTTTCAAAAAGTTGGTCCCACTGACAACCAACGAAATGTTGGACTGCTGTTCCGACCTAGTTGGAATTCATCAGCACCACACACTGTGCCGGAGATCGTGGTTCGTACACTTATCCATTAGATCACGAGGTCCTCGTCACCGGCATTAGAGGAAAGTGCACGAATTATTTTCCCTGGCTGTCGCGCCATCCATTAATATATCCGTAAGTACGTCATTTTTTTATACATTTGTCAAAACGACGCCCACGTTTAGTCAGTTTGCAAAATTTGTACTGCGTGGACCAACTATCTCGTTTGTTGTCCGACGACAGCTAATTAGTATGCCAAATATTAGTAAAAAGTGAGAAACACCCGCACCTTGTTCCTTTCAAGACAAACATCTCGAATTTGCCGTTCAAATTAACCGCAGACCAAAATCTAACCACTTTCAAACGAACGCGCCTTTCTGAATTCTTTCTCAGTGTGAGTTAACGAAATATCTATCTACCGAGTCCATCAACATTTCTTCAGTTATGATGAATGTTGTTCATGTCTCCGTTCACGATGGAAGTTTTCAGTATTTTCTGGTCTGCTTTTATAAATAGCTATGTTTAGATGCACAATGTGTTGAATGGTTATTGTAGACAGACGAAATCATAATTAACCTTACTGTAACATTGCTTCGTAGCTGCTGTTGAAAAATAGAACATTTTGAAATGGTTTATGTTAACACAACCATGAAACTTCTACCGTACAACAAAACGGAAGTGATATTAACCGCATAAATGATTTACAGCTCTGAATTTGGTAGACTACTTTAAGTATGTTTTAAAAAATGTCGCCTTAAAATCTGCTATCTAAATAGATACAAGCAGAAGTCACCTAGGTCTGTATTTTATATTGTCCACCCCGTAACTCGAAACTTTCACAGTTGCACCACAAAAGTCTACCTGGTCCCAGAGCGATCCTCAGAGTCCATCAGTTCATCCGGGAAAAGGACCGCCGTTACCAGTCCGTCTAATTACTGGCACTGGGTTGGATCAACTAGTCTGACATCACATCTTTCGATCTGGGCCTAGTTTTCTGCTCGGTAGTATGTGCAGAACAGTTGCAACATGTTGACCTACCACATCGGATCGTTTGTGTTCAATGATAAAGTGAAAGTTTCATTGTAATCAAAATTGGGAATGTAAAGAAACCCGTAAAAATTAAATGTTGTCATGTTGCTCATGGCGTAGTTAATTTCAGGACAACCTATTATTTACAAAGACACTCAAACCCGTCAAGCAAAGCAAAATCGATTGCAATCCACGAACTGTGAAAGGTAGGGAGTCGCCGGTGGACCCGACACAATTGTATTTTGAGGACGGAGATCAAACCCATGTTGTAGACAAATAAAAAGATGTGCCCACGGATTATCGAGGCTGGGTCTTGCAAGCCTTCTTAATGACTCTATTTCGAAATGCACGATCCATCATTCTGTGAAACGTGACAGACAATTGAAACATCATTTCCATTTCCCCAAGTCGCCAATACGATAACTGTGTTTACAACTCTGTCCCTCTCCAGTAACATAATTTATTGTCAAGTCAGGCGCACTTGAAAATAATACATCACGCCAGACTTTCACAATAGACCAGCATGCGACTAAAGGTTGATGACTCGACGTCGACCATGCTCATTTTTTGGAATAACTAACCAGAGGTATTGTTGTTCAGGCGGTGGGCTGATGGCGGACTGTGTGGCACATGGAACTTGGAATTAAGGAACAGTCGTTCTCTTTGGAATGAAACAAAACACCAAACTGCCAATGTTTTGAAACTATCGTAGTAGGATAAAACTGTTTTGATCTCAATACTTCACCTTCGTAAGTGCAGCAGAGCATAAATCCCATAGTGGTAATGCATCTGCAGGCTAGTTTCTGCACTTTACGGTTGAATTATTCTTGTGATTTTATGTAAATGGCTAAACTATTCTGTTCTACTATTAAATATGCAGTAGACATATTCATCTGTCCTTAACGTACCATCAGACTGATGCTTCTCACTGAATTTGTTGTGTGCTAACAGTAAACCATCGAATTGGTGTTATAGGTCAGGTGATGGCACCCAGGGATGTGTACTGTTGAGCATAAGCTTTGCCTATGGTGGGGTTTTCTAAATCGAACATATCACAAACTTAGTTGCCGCGTTTACAAATTTGACGAAAATATCACGTTTCAAGTAGCTGTTGTATCTGGGGAAATGAACAGTGCATGTGCTAGTTGGTGGTCAACGGTTAGAACTAGTTTACGCATTATCCTGAGAGCTTCTCCTATAAGTAAATTAAAAACACAGGTTCCACCGTAACGGTTTGCGAACAACGGCACGTTTTGGTCACTTGTCCATCTGCTGGGACGACCCGACTGCAGCCAGTCGGATGTGTCCTGATTACTTTGACGCAATCTGTCAGACAACTCACAAGCAGACAAGAAATCTCGACTACTGAGGCATCACGTGGACGTGGGTTGATTTACACCTGTTTCATATCCCCTAGCAATTTACTTTACGCAATGTTACCTGTAAAAATTCCTGGCTCGAAGCACAACGAAACCGTAAGTGTCCACAACTCGCCGTCTCTCTTCATTACTGTGCTGTGGCTAGCATCGGGCACTAGCTGGTTTATTGCGTGGTATCAGTCCAAGGAGTTCGATTACAACATATGCTCACAAAAACTGAGTCTAATTTCGTTACTATCTTAGTATTTCCTACCTGCATAGACGCGTAAACAAATTAATCAGTTTGTTATTCCCAATGAATTACACGTGACTAGTGCGCTTCTTGGTCAACATTTGCCGGAAACTCATCTTCGGGTTCGCTGTAACTGCCACATCCGCCTCTCTTCGGATAACTTCGGTCGTGCATATTAGTACACAAAAGATATACAAAGGAACTGGCAAATAACAGGTTGTTTGTGTTTCTTTATTTGTCATTTAAGATGTTGCGGTTAACTGCGTTTGCATATGTTCGTAGTGTGCTCCTGATCACGACCAATGATCGGCAGAATTCGCTTAGCTCACGAAAAGCTACAGACGTAGTTCGAGAGAAAATTATCTCTATTTAGGTTACGGTCTTGTTGTCACTTACTAACATTTATGGTTTCCATGCCAAATGTTGTTTCTGAGTGACTATGATTGATGGAGATAGTGAAGGCAGGTATTTGGTAACCGGAACACTGGTATACTCCCACTTCTGTTGATAATCGTAGGTGTGAGAGAAGATGTAAGGGGAAAGTGCAAATCAACTGGAATTTTTCTGATGATTTACCCTACATGAACTTAGACAATAGCGCCATGTGTAAAAGTGACGTTTTAGCCTAAGCATTTTAACAAATTGGGAGCTCACCTAAAAAGGTTTTGGCGATAAATATTTCACAGATTCGCAAGTAAAAATGTACTGAGTTAAAAAAAATAACATCGAGCTCAATGTAATTTATATTTTGTTATAATAAACTTACTGTCCACAATGTAAGTTTCGGGATCTTTGTCCATTTGTTCTTCATCACAGTTACAATCTTTACGTAACAAAATAAAAAGTAATGGATTTTCCTAATATCATTTTAACAAAGCTGATCAATAAAGAATTTTGTCATCTCAGCGAAACTTTTGCGTTTCCTGTCGGTAATATTAGAAGATACTGCATAAACGCTATGTGTTTCTTTTAAAAGACAGATTCTAGTCACCGTTAGGCAGGTTTTATTTGGCTAAAGAGAGCCTCAGAGGCTTACCTTAATACAAATGTTCGACTCCGCCTGGTTTCACTTTCAAACCTACTCCATAGGTGGTCCATTTAGAGTTAGCGCTAGACTAGTGTTTCTCTCTGAGAAGCCATTAACACTGCATAAACTTGACACACTCACAAACTGTAATACTGCTCACGTTCTCGTAAGACACTGGCACGTGCATTTCTGATGATAATTTAGGCTCAACCGAATTGTCATATTTGGAGTTTTAATCACAGACGTTTTTGCACATTGGTCACGTCATCTTATCCACTTAGAAGTAATCAAACTGAAAATACGTAACTTTCTGTTACCTCTTTCCCGAAAATCATTGTGTCGGCATTAAAAATCGTTCAATTCTAATGTTTTCAAAATAGGTCAGTTTGTTAAGAATAAGACGCTTCAACCTCAGTACTCACTCTGTGTTTCAGTCACCACGAAGTACACTTCATTTCAGCACCGCTATTGATTATTTAGGTTCGGGGTGTTGGACACGATTCCCACTCACCGTGATTTCGTTCGTACAAAGGATTACTCCAAATGTCCAACACAAATATTTTGCAAATGTTCTAATTAACTCCCCCAAAATCGTTCACGAGTGGATGGAGGACAATGAAAGTTATAGAAATGTGATGTCTTTCAAGTGAAAATACCCTGAAGAAGACAACTTTTGGAGACAACCAATGTTTTTAAAAAAGAAAAAACTATTCATGACTATTACCAAGAACACTCAAGTTATTGTAAAATGATATTAAGGAACAAGTTAGACTAATGAAAAAGGCTCTACCTTAGACGAAAGATGATCCGAATAAGGCAACCAGACGAATAATTGTTGAAGAAACAATAACACAGAATGCAGAATATCGTCGAAAAATTGAATAAAATCCTAACTCGTTTGCAAAAATGAGAAAGATTACTTAAAAATTGTGAAAGCATGCGCAATAAAACATACCAACGACATCGACTGTAGTCAGAGGTTTATCTGTGGTAACGGTGTCAAGTAAACCACCTTGTAGTTTCTCGCTAAGTTGACGCATGTTAGCATGTTCGTTGAGTAATATTGTATCGAAAAGGCTTACAATAAAACATAATCTTTATTATCTAACTCGTTTGTTACCATGTTAAGCACGCGCTCGTGTTTATGAATCAGAATTTCAGTCCACAACACCTCCCGGTTTCCGCTCACATGTCGTGTGCACTTTTTTCTCAATTATTTGTACGCAAATGCGGGGAAATTTTCATTCCATGTCAGATAGAAGACATTGAAGGTTTAAAGTGTCTCACTAAGTAAAATAGCTACAAATAATGTATGCATAATTAAATTACCAAAATAGTGAAAACCATGTGTTTTTCCAACTGAGTAGCTTCACTTTAGTAACTCTCGTATTTCACCAATTGATTGCAATGATTATTCGTTTATTTCCGTTCCACAGAAAAGTTCACAAGAATTGCCAGTAACTGTACCGTGGTGTTTTCTGTGGATACTGGCAACTGAAACTCTATCAGGCTACATCAGAATTTTTGAAAACTGATCTATTGTTTTGCAACCGATTTCCTCATTAACTTACCATTGTCAGTTTTTTTCATCAGCACGCATTCAGTAATATACCAACTGCAATGTAGTGTTTATGTCTAAATGCTCTGCGCCTTACACTAGTTAGTACGCCTTTTTCTATATATTGTCTTAACATATTTGTTCCTAGCATCATAAACTTGTTGAACTTGACCAGAGGCATTATACACGAGCAGTATTCATGGGCTTTTAGTATGCTGGCCTGGTAAAACTTCTGGCGTATGCAGTATTCAACGAATATAACATAATCAATGATAGGTGCATAGTCTCAACCAACACCATACTAATCCACTCACTATCAATGCCAACTGATCGGAGTTACTAAATACACGTCTTGTACGTGAGACATCCTCTTTGGATTATTGGTTGTTTCTGGGCTTTTCTTTTTGCTTCTCCGATCAATATATGCCAGAGCTTGGTCGAACGGTTTTAATATATGCTAGTAAGCTGGTTCAGCGTTCAACCTACACAACACCAGTGTCAAAACATTTTGTAGTGGCAGTATGTGTTTTAATTTATTTACAGAACACCTTTGGGTTCGTGTGCAAAAACCGATACAATTAACTACATTCGACCACAATTTGTTGGCGCAGGAAATTAAATTAGGCGCTATTGCGACTTCAGAGTACGGAGTGATAATTATGCAGATTACCGTCAGAGTTGATTTCGACCAAATTAGAACACTCACATGCATGGTTAACTTCAGGTTTGACGTCTGAAACGTAAGATGATTGCGACGGAAACAAGCGGGAAAGATGAAATATCTTGAGTTGTTGAGCAAATTGTTTTAAATTCCTGATATCTCGGATCTTCTGCTGTATGGACTGTGTAAAGTCATATCGGTTGTTTGAATAGAAATTGTGAATAAATTTCATTGAGAAAGTATATTTGGAGCTCAGTACAAAGACACAGAGCTGGGTGACTGTCGACCCAAATAAATCGAAATGTCCCGAGACTACGGTGAGTCCATAAGCAAACAACCTTTCTACTTGAGCATAGAATTCAAACAGATAGAAGTTACGGGGTAAACCTGAAAGAAATTCAGTTAAGATGTGTTCTCAAGCTGAACTGCCTTCTTGTCGAACACATGACGAGGCTGCTGTCTATCTGTTCCTTACCGCTACATCAATAAATCCTTGGAAACGATGACAAACTACTTAAGGCCATCCTTAAGTGTGTTGCTATTGTGTTAATCTGTTTGAACTATACAGCCCACTATATATCACGAATCAGCAACCGCGGACAACATCCTGTTGTTTAGTAGAAGCCGCCTAATAGCACACGAAAACGAGTTGTGTGCAAACCCTATCTCCTAAAGTAATCACTGAATAGTGAACGCTCGATTTACACAAAAAGAAAAGAGAACATTCCCATAAGTTACTCAGACTAATCACAGAGACGTGTGCCACGTAGGTGTCCTCTTAACCACATACCTATTAATCTCATTATTTCCACATCTACATCAACAAACTCGTTCGCACGTCGTATTTGATACATCAATACGGTTTGCCATTTTATGACATTTTATCCTGTATTTCGAACGGCTACGTGACCCAGATAAATGGCCGTGCCAATTTCTTGTGCTCCCGACGCGGCTAGCAGGTCCACCTTGTCCGACACAGCTGATGTAAATACCATCCTCTCTCACAACCCCCTCCACACGCACATTTGTTATACAGCTTGCGGTTTAGGGCGGTCATTGGTCAAAAACAGTCACACCAAAAAGATATTAGGTCCTCTTACAGATGTTCACGCTAATATCTATCTGAAACAAAACGGAATACACATAATAAATTGTGCCTCGACAATCTCACACGAGCTACGAGATACACGTTCGGAAAGAGAGGATTTTTGTCTCCGAGACGTGTACAACTTGATCCAGCAAAATAATTACAGGTCAAAGATTACATTCACATTGTAGTGACCTGATGATCTTACTGGCCTGCCTGCGGTGTGGTGTGTAAATTAGTCCCAGAACTCATACTTTTATATTGTACCTAGGCTATTAAGAAAGTTTGCATGATGTAGGCTGTCCAATTGTTTGTCCTCATGCCAGGTGACTGTGTGACGCAGATCCGAACCACACCCGCTTCCGGTTTACGCGCTCGTCGACAGCCGGTCTCTAGCCTCCTTAGACAACTTGCTTGTCGGTGACGTTTACAACACTATAATAGACCACCTGTTATTTCGTCGAATAAATATCCCGTCTCTGTTTTCAACTGCCTTTGTGTATTTCGCATCTGGTGAAGTCGTAACGGGAGAAAACGATTTACTGCGCCATGTACTGAAACGCTAACCCAATCGTCCGTTACCTCCCGCATGGTTCCACGGTTTTCATCGGTGATTCACCATTGTCACACTCATTACTACCGCGCTATCAATATTTCGAAAAGTTCAGACATTCTGTTTCTAGTTTGTTATTCACATATACTTGATACATTGCTATTTACGTGTTATATATATATATATATATTCGTATTGACGTTATTTACCTTCAAGTTATAGGTAACTTTTGGGCCAATAACCAGAACCCGACCGGACGCTGACCATATCAGAAACAAGTTCATTACACTGCCTTGTATAAACGGAACCTCGGAAGCAGCGGGGCGCATTATGGAATAAACTGAAGCTAAAATTTCCCTCAGGCCCACAAACAGCTTTGGACACAAACACTGTAGAATCAAAGGTCCGGCTGAAATGTGTGGAATAGCAGGTGCAGTGTAATCCATACCATGCCAAAACTGTGACTAAGCCTGTGGTGAACGGTTGGAAGCACGTCTGCACGATCATCACTTGACACAGAACCCGGTAAACCAGAAATCGTACTCCTTGAAATCCTACGCAATCATATATCAAGAGGTTAAACTTGGGAGATTACAGTGATCAGATTACCCGAAGGGGAATAAGATCGAATCGGTAATTTGTTACAATGCTTTCAACAAGCGCATCAGTATTGATAATCATTACGCCTCATTGGTCACACATGTGCGGCAATGTCGAATGATCAATAGACAGAGAGTAGCCCTACCGTTTGACAACGGAGCCTGGAGCATCACAATAAATGCCCATGTCTCAGTGCTTGTTTTTTTACACTTAATCCTACACGTGTATCTAGTAACGGAATGCCCACAACACCTCCTCCATGTTGCTAATACTATGCCGCTGCAGCAACAACAACAGTCTAAAACTGATGACTGCACTACACATGACCGTATGGGCACTAAATAGTGGTGCTCACCTTTAGACTGACATCCATGAGCACGAATTAACATGTTTATCGGGCTTCATAATCTAGGACGAATTATCATGGTACAGTGGAACAACGTAACAATTATATCGAGGTCTAGCGGCCACAACCAGTACAACCCGAAATGACGTGATGTATGTTGCACATCATTTATATACAGTCTCCTTCACAAATTAAGCTCATAGGACCGGTAACTCGATTTATACGAACCTTGGTTAGTGAAACGAAGGGCTACCGGTTGTATTTTTCATTTAGGTTATTTCAGTCTAACGACTCCAAACAAGAGGAAACTGGTCATGGACTATCTGTCTGAGGGTGGGTCTGTAATGAAACATTATAAGTGTCACTTCCACTCCGTGACTAGTGAAAACTGGTGATCGGATATAAACTACATTTGTTCACACCAGCGGAGCGTATACAGCTTACACGTTACCATGAGCAACACTCCATACGCTTGTGATAGTGACCAGAGCAAACTGACAGTCAGAGACGATTTGCACCGGTTCAGGGTATGAAGACATTCGTGATTATATGGGATAATAAATCAAAATCAGCTGTCAACAGCATGTTGTTTACTGAAATCTTACCGTATACGTGAAGTCGCACGTATCCTAAATACAAAATAATACGAGATAAGGTACATCCCATTTAATCGCTACCATGGTTACTCACGCGCAACATGAAACCCCGCCTCTCTGAAAATCCGCTAATTGCGTTTCCACAAATGCTCGTCCTTAAAACACCAGTCAGACAACCTGTAGAACCAATCTAGCTCTAGACGTCGCTCTCTAGGCTGAACCGTCTTCTTTGGCTGTTGATGATGTCCACACCAATCTGAACACAAAACCAGATTTGAAGTGACCGAGACCCCCTTACGAAGGCTTGGATACAACGTCCAATCAAATAACCTCGGAGTTGTGCCACAGTTATTTTTCTTTGTTGTTGTTTATTCGGTGTAAAAGTTGCACGATAAATCCAAATTCTCAATAAGAGTTATCTGTCTTTCTACATGAGCGCAATACCTAATAAATATAATTGTAACCAAAAATTAGGTTGTCTTATAAATAAAAAACAAATTATCCATAGGCGCTAAATTTCCATGTCAGGTTGTGCTTGTAATTATGTCAAAAACAGATCAATTCCACATATAACAAGCATTTTAACTGATGTGTGATACGAATATTTCTGAGCTGTCACATCAAAGTATTACGATGTGTTGTGAATACTGTGTGTACTGTGCATTCATTCCAGTGGATGATTAGAAGTGACACAACTGAATTCGAATCAGTGACGACAGCAAAATGCTTAAACGCCACAAACGCACTGCCAGGTGAACTACGAAGTCATTGTTGGAGCCCAGAATCTTCACACATGAACTCGAGTACACACGCATTCGATGATTGCACACTGAATCCTTCAAAATATCAGGCGATTAACTGCTTCGACAGGATATTATTAGTAATGTGGTTGTAATGCGCTTTCAGTCAGCATGAGGAAGTTATTCTGAAGTCCAATGCGACACATTCCATCTATTTCCACATGTAATCTATTAGCCCATAGTATGTTTCCTAAGTGCCGGCTATCTGAGTGTGATAGTGCACTCAAGCAAGATAATTCAGCCCTGCCTAAAGTAAGATCATAGACAGGGAGGTCCGTACGGTTCTTTCCTGAGGATGCCGAATGGGGTTAAACCCTTGTTGTGATTACGTTGCGTAATAGTGACGAGTCCTGATCAGCAACCCAATAGTGGGTCCACAGCCTGTTTCCTACGATGGCTGGCTGGGTAGCCTACCTGAATGTGGAAACTCCTGTCAGTGACATTCAAGTCGCATTTTAATTACGCCCGATCAAGCTTGTATTCCAAACCTCTAATCAGTTCTCACACAGTTTAATCCCACTTCAGTGTGAGTGCCGCAATGCTAGCTTTTAATAAGTCAGTTTAACCAATAGATTTGGTTACAAAAACAGTTTCGCACTAAACTTGCTTGCTTACCGGTCAATTCGACTTGAGTATTTGCTGCATTCGAATTACGTATATTTCAAATTATTCAAAATTTGTATGGTATAAGTTACACAATTTTCATTGAAAATTAGATTACCAACCCCTGGTTAAACAAACGGAGTAGTTCAGATCGTGAAAGTACACATAATTCGCGTGATTGGTTCATCACCAGCTTAGCCGGTTAGCTTAAGCACGGTTAGTTGTCGAGCTACGTAAGACTATCCGTGTCGTCTTTCCTGTTTGTCGTCCAACAAGACGCACCAGTGAAGTCACATCTACCAGTTACCATTCCATCCAACGTGAACCTGCACCGAGGCGTTTGCCACACAGCTGACTTTAGTGTTGTTGTGTAGATCCAGTGCAGTTGATGGATGAAGTGACTAAAGTAAACTAATGAGGAACTGCTTCAGTCTAGTGACTAAGTGTCTGAAAGTGGTTGAGAAAACGTTGTGTGTAATTGGCACCTGAGTAAATTTGGCAAGTTTATTAGGTCGCAGAAAATAAGCAAGAAATAAAGAGGGGCCAAAAATCTATCACATTAGGTTATCAAACTGTTGCACGACAAAATCAAAGAACTTCACAGACAATCCTTTAAGAAGTTTATGTCTGGCTTTTCAAAGCCCGTTTACCAATTACTGGCAGAACTGCAGTAAAAGAATATGCAACATGTCGGTTCTTGTCTAGGTGAACCTGCATTTTGGGCAATCAGTTACGCTATAAATTTAGACGACATGAAGATATCATTTGTGAACTCTTAAGCCTCAACTTTATCGAGGTATTTGGAATAGGTGTTTCTCGCTTTGTGCAACGTATACACTGTGTAATACACAATTCGTCGAATATCAGTTTAGTTCATTACTATATAAGCGAAAGAAATTACTTTTGAAGATGTATTTCTAAAGGATTCCTTGTATGTGTACCATTGTCATGAATAACATAAAATTTATTTGTCTGATACGTTCGTAATGCCAAGTATGGTAGTCGCTAGAGTGAATACCTTCATCAGAGGAAATGTGTCGTCCTCTTGCTTTTTTATTTGTGGTTAGATTGTAAGTCGAAGTTTGTAGGAGCTACTTCCTCCCATTTGACTGAGTATCCAACAAACAGGCGATAAAAATCGCCGTGCAACGTACGGGTTACTTTAAACAAATATTCCTCACTAAACGGTGTGATGTGTGACAGTGTGTGTTATAATTTTGGGCCAACACTTTGAACTCGGCTAATGTATGTTTGTAGCTGAATAAGTTTCTGTGAGATACGAGATACTACAATTCGTAATAACAATGGTAGGAATGGGGATAGCAATTTACATCAAGCCATTTGTACTGTAATTGTTTACCGTACTTGTTTCGGCACATTGTGCTATTAAGAGCACCCGAATAAACACTTCTATATAATCACTATCTGTCAGCATTACAGTTCCTCAGTTAGGTCTTAGGAGAAACGGCTGTGTGTGTTCTTTTTAACCAATCTTTTTTCTAGATTGGGTTTCAATAATTTCACAGGAAGTCTAATGGTCTCATCGAACAATTCAAAACTGATGACGTGAAATTTGAATGGGTACGATCCAAATTAATTAAGCAAGTTGAAATAATTGGCTATACAGTTTTGACGGATTCTATTTACTAGTATTACCGCCATCACCACTGGACGTTAAATTTCATGATGTATGGTCTATTACACAGGTGAAAGGATGAACACTATATTGTCGTACGTACTCATGAATTTCGTGCTCATCGCTGTTTGTACAAGCCAATGCGTGAATAGGGAAAATTAGAGTTGACAGCTGTGCTCACTGATGCTTGTCGTGAGTAAAAGAACTTTTTACTGCAAGCACATTAATCAAATGATATTTACGATGGGATTCAAAATATGATAGGTAAAAATTCATAAATGAAGATGAGACAAAAGAGAAAAGAAAATAGCGTACGATGGTTTCCAAAATTTGGCTGATTGACGTGACAGACCACAGCCAACCGATCCGCAGTCACTATCAGACAAACTGACGATTATAACCAAATGCTAACCTGGCTAAGCTACTCGACTCTATTCGACTTCGAAGCAGTTAATCCTTGATAAATCGTGTTTCTCAAATTGTGTGCGACGGCATCTCAAGCTGATGTGTAGTCGCTCTAGTGTGACGCACAATGTGAGAACTCGAACAAGGTCTTGATGGATGCCTACATGATACAGTAAGTTCCAACAATCAACCACGCTTCTGAAAAACTGAACTTATGGCCCGACACATTTTCAAATTGGCATTCATCTACAACCCACAACTGTCACACAACAACGCGGATCTCGGAAGGGGCATGTCAGTGATTTCTCACATATTACGGTTGGTGAATAGACCGTTCCATCCATCCGAAAATCGCAATATTTTTGGAAACGCAAGGGACTGTCTAAAGACATCCTGGTTTTTAACTTGCTTATCGGTCTGATTGCTTCCCAAAATTAACACGTTTGTGTTTATGTACACTGAGGACATCGGTTACTTGAGACTTTCCGGACCTACCAGGCATGTATTTCGATCTGGCGATGTTTAATCTGACTAGTCATCCGTAACTTGCCAACCGTAAAATGACTGAGGTCTGTTCACAAAATAAACGCGTTGGTATAACAAGCTGACAGTTTGTTACAATGAGGACACTTGGACGCGAATTCGGATATGTGTGCAATGTAACAGAAGCATTGAGCATACCGACAATTACACCTTTCTGAATAATACTGGACTACTTTTAACTACTTAACTTTTGTTTTTGAACTGGTTCGACTTACATTTTTCTTATCTTTCATAAGAGGTTCATGACTTTATAGACAGTGACTAATAGGAACGGATTACTTTGTTTACCACTAACTGACGTGTTGGCTAACCGCCAAGATGGTGAGCATAAATTTGGCTCAGCGATTTACATCACTTTGTTACATGCATATATGGACGTGCGCACATCCGACTGGAACAGATGAACAAAATCTATGGAACTGTGCATGCATTATTCCTCATAAAGCAGAATGCTCTGAATGAACGAGTATGAGAATGATATACCGACTTTACAGCAAGCTGTGGATACCCCAGTAACAGTGACGCACCTAAACTAAATCGTTTGCTACAGGGTTCATGCTAGTTGCACAAGCGAAGGGACACCTGGTATGACAAGTGTCCAATCGAATCCATAAAACCATGATGTTTCGAATTGTTGACACCTTGTATAATAAATAACCATTACCCTTCGCTAAGGCTGATTACACCAGACACTTTTGTCCCACCTTATAATGTAAACGTTAGTTTATTCACCCTCTGCTGTTACCAACACGTCAGATTTTGAAAGATCTAGTGTTTATTCAACAATCAGCAAATTGTTTTGCTCCATAGAAGCTTTCTCACTTCCAGAAGTGTTGGTAGACAGTTTGGTTTTCCATGCAAAGGCTGTCTGCTGCAATCTTAAATCACCAGTGTATCGCAAAATATCCGCGGTCACATCATACAGACGTAATTTGTTGTTATCTACCGTCCTATGCATGGTCGTGCGAGTTTTTGTTTTACCAATATAAACCAACAAAATCTGAAAAGCATCTGCATTCTTAAATCACATTTTGCTCAATTTTGAGAATGAAAAATAAGTGGAAGTAGAATAAGTGTGACTTACCGTCTGTTTTGATTTGCGGTACAGCTTTTCGTGAATAAACAAAGGAAAACTGTATGGACACCATATAACTGAATCCCCACAACGACTTATTCCTATCAACGTTAATCAGTAATTGGTGGAGCGGTTTTTGATGGGTAACCTAAAATAATGGAATGTGGACGCAGTGAAGTAAGCACGATTATTTACTTAAGCGAACGCATGTTTCTTGTGCGTCATACTCAGACTCAAAACCCAGCATTAGAGGATTAAGACAATGCTGTTACACCATTTTCGATACACATATTTCAGGTCAACAATTGATAGTTCGCCAGATTTGGTAATTTAGAAGAGACCCAGTGATAAAATCATGTATTTGGCTAGATGCGAACCGGCCAAAGAAGCAAACGCGACTAGCGGTCTACCAGTAGAGCAACGAAGCCGCATCGGGAGTTTAGAACTTTCAACATTGGAGTGTGTCCTATCCCCCTTCCCTTCCAGTGTCAGATAGTCCGAGGGGTCGAGTGTTTCGACAGATTTTTTCCAAGTAATTCAGCTGGAATCCAAGCAACGAAACTATGTTTCAAATGAGTAGTTTGGTAGATTCGACAAATTCTGTGCCAAACGAAGGACAGACCGGTACCCCTTATTCTTTGACTAAAGGAAACGCGAATAATGATGTCAAATGACATAATGTAAATAGCTCTAGAACAAACGACGCTGGAAACCATCTGCTGACTTAGCTTTTCATTAAATATATGAAAATCCCCGTAGGAATCATATAAAACACTTTTGGTTTCCGCGAACAGAATTGTTTTCGGAAATTATCCTATTACGATGGTAGAATTATATATATATATATATATATATATATATATATATATATATATATATATATATCAAGAAACAGTAAAGGGAATTACTGATCAAGAGAAGTACGAAGGCAAGGTGGTTGGGTAAAACACGAACATGACTTTGTTATGAATATGTTCACAAGCGTGGTATGTTTTAGGAAGTCAATGTTAATTGGAGTGATTTGGGGGGAAGAGATCAAATTGCCACGTGCGTTGTCTGGAAGTGTTTGCCACAGTAATCCCAGGATTTGAACGTGCACACTGAGATCACATATTATACTGTAAAATGCTGTGCGCAAATTGGACTGCACTAAATATCATGCTGGAACAAGACCACACTGTTGGACCACAAACAAAAGGACAGTACGTCGCTTTAGAAAAAAAGAATTACCCATACTGAACGACCTTTTGTACTCTACAGACGAAAGATGCATAACATATATGTCATTAGATAAAATTAGCCAGAATTGGCTGCACCTACTACACATACGCTTGTAAGTGACATTTCCAACACCACACGAGACCATCGGTACATTCCGTGCTGTAAGTATTTGGTCTGTATTCTCAATAGCTTTTAGTGTATTACGTGTGGTTAACGCGTGTCTCAAAGCGTCAAATGCGAAAGTACCTACTCTGTGGTATTGTATTAGACATGAGTCAAAACGGCACCTAATTGAGACAGTAATCTACACTATGTTTGCTCAGATTCCGTACTTCATTTAGAGCTGATAGAATCTAGGATGTATACGAATCTGACAG
>LUCH01001067.1:43105-54194 GCA_013368495.1 Paragonimus heterotremus
CACCGCTGATCACGTTTCGCACATCAGTGATCACATCTGGTGCGTTAATTGTCCCGTGTTGCTGCTATTAGCTCTTGAACCGGGGGTGATGAATGGACGACTGTCGATCACATGACGTTGTAGCTCTCTCTCTCTCTCATTGCTGAGATTTCCATTGGCTGTGGTTGTGCCTTGTACGTATATTCCACACGAACCTCACCATTGTGAACAGCCCAGGCATGTCCCTCACATCAACAATGCACTTCCAAATGCAGCCAATGAAATGGCTATTAGTCCGTTGTGTCTGTCTCTACTCTCGTCCTCCCACAGCGAACTGTGTCGCTTGTGCGCACAGCCCTAGCAGTACACGTGTGCCCCCTTACATATAGTCGTGTGGATTGCTACATCGTCAGGCCACTAATGCATCATTGCTAGGGTGGGGTCACCTACACAGAGTGAGGCGGACCTGCTGACTCCAGCCCAATTCGAACGATCGCCGCCCCAACCCAAAACATTTATCGCTGATGACCTCGGCCACGGACAGGTTTGCAACTCTCGACCCGAACGCACGGTCGTATCCACCTCCGCTCACACAGTCGCAAGCGGAGTCATCTAGCTCACCTGATCTGCATTGTGTATGTCCACACCTGTTAGTCGACGCGCCCACACACGAAATAGGGCGACGGGACTAGCCTGACAACCAGGACGGCGCTCGAGCCATATCACCAATCCATTGGAGTGTCAGAATTCCTTTCCGTTTCAGACGGTCTGAATCTGACGTAGCCAATCGCACCTGCGTAACGCTGGCTATAAGTTATTAGTGCACATGCAGTTTTCGCGGCTCATTATAGTTAGCTTTCTTCTCGGCCTGGTTTGGCCACACTTCGAGATCGTTTTCCCGATACTTGTGGAAGTTTTTATCCACAAAATTAGTCAAACAGCTATCCAGAGTTACTTGACATAATGAGTGAAATTATATCAAAGCTTGTACCGGGGGAGGATACTGTTTAAAAATATCACCTTTCTGTACAGGTTAAAATGTTTAAAAACGCGAAGGGGTTGCCCAACTTGGTTGACACTGAAAGACCATGTCAATGTTCTTCTTATCATTCGTTATCTTGTCAAACGTGCAAAAATTGTACGTTCACCCCAGTGTTTATAATTAAACAACCGTTTCCTAGACATGTATCTTATGGCACTCCTTAGATTCGGAACCCTCTCAACTAGACTGTTAGTGGCCTACAGTCACTGCAAAACGTTATACGGAGAACGGATATTCCAACTGGATACTTGCCAATAGTTTTCCGATTAACTTGGTAACCGAACGTGACTGCCTTTCCCAAACGCCGATCGAAATCGATTAGAATCGACTTGACACGGACGACATCATCTGCCAGATCTGCTCATCTAAACGACTAGTCCATCACGTCATGTTGTGTTCTACTGAGTTGTATTCATCAGTGAGTGTGAACGTGAGGAATACAAACCACGGAAGTGATTCGCAGTGAGGTTTAGATTGTCCATTCACAATATGGCAGAGAGTAGTCACCAATGCCGGTTGAAGGAACAGACTTCAAGTGAAAATATTCACGGAGCAGTGTTCATGCATACGGTGGTCGGATGCTGCTTCTTACTGCACAATGTTAAACCGGCTGTATAGATTCATTGTAGCACTACACGTAGCCTTTCTGCGTGATCCGACACCGTATTGGAGAATATAACCATGTCATTCCATTATACGACCATCGCTTCCTGATCTACCAGAATGTGATACAGGAGTCTTGGAAGGTGGTTGGCGGTCTAATGAGTTCGTACTACTGTCCGTTCACACACAAGATGGTTGCCGTTCTGTTCTTCTGTGCCCTTGCTAATTGCCAGTAATCAGAACGTAGGTCTACGTGAGATAATATTTTAATTTTGCACTGATGTGCAAGAATCTGTTTCATTTGAGGCATCTGGAAAGCATCTTTAAGTGTCACTCGGTTCAGCTGTCTGAAACTGACACAAAATCGATAGATTCCATCCGATTTTCTGCTAAACAGAACAGGCAACGAAAAGGGGTTGTTTGTTTAATAAACTGATCCTACACACAACTTCTCCTTTAACTACTGTTCCACTTCTGGAATCAACTTGAGGGGTATCCTCCGGTACATTGGTCTGCATTCAGCGACTGGTTGCAGATATATCGAATATTCCATTTACGTATCAATTTCGTACTTTTTATTTCGATATAGGTCACACATGTTCTTAGATGAATAAATTCTAACTCCTGAGCGGTAACACTTTTCACTGGTTCACTTGTAACACGGTGTCCTCCAACAAAACGAGATCCTCACTGCCCAATTCACGAATTTCCACGTCACTCACACGCTCGCGTTTACGGACCTAAATTCTAGCCTACAACAAAGCAAGATTTCCGTTTGAACGTCGTGTGCACTTCCGAAGGGTTCTGTGCATTTTTGCTGACGTCTTCTGTCGTGGATTTTTGCCTGCTATTTCTAGTTTGTCAGCCCGATTTATTTGTGTGATGACCAGTTCAGTTTCCCCTGTGTTGTACGCTATCCATCCTCTGTGTGCTTTGACCGTATCTCACCACCGGGTTGAGGTATTCCACTGAAAGTCGAAACAATCGCGTCTCCAACTTTTTGCCTCGTGCTCGTCAGCCGTAATTCATTAGTGACAATTTATTCAGCCGAACATTAATAAAATATGTACCATTTTCCCGACAGGAACGTTACAGCACTAATCGGTTCTCCACAAGATCTACTGGGGGTTCGGAATCTCACTTCCTCGTCTCTGTATCTGTTCATCCTCCAAATAAGCGAAACTGGTTGAGTGTTCACATATGATAATCCGGTCGTGCCTAACGTGAGGTCAATGGCGCAGTGGTAAACACGGTTGCCTCATGAACAGCATGTATGTGGTTCAAGTCCCGGCAGTGGCGATTATATGCACTACTGACGAGCTCTAATAAGAGCGAAACTCGAGTCTAGTGCTTCTTTTCGAAAGGGGCCGACTGGAAAGTCTATAGGAATGCGACAGCTGCGATCAATTGTGGGTGATGTTCAATTTGAATTAGATGATACTGTTCATTTACTTTGTGTAGACACGTCGTTAAATTTCCAGGCCATATTGCAGCTGTTAAAGGGAGTTGCTGAGTAACTGAATCCATATCATCAAGTCTCCCTTCCATTCATAGTTTGTGCGTGAATATTGTGGTGTGACGGTGATTTGTGTGTGCAAACGCATTTGGCATTTATAACGTATTGTAGATGACTTTTTCAGTAATTGGCCTCGGCATGTACTACCTAAGCTTTAAAATGACCTCACGGGGTGACACAAGACACAGAGTGTTGCGGAACAGCTGGATATGGTATATGCATTTCACTCACAAAGCTGGGGGGTAACAACTGAGTTCACAAACTATTGCAACAGAAGCTTCATCTTATGTCGTTTTTGTACTCCACTATGCGGGGATCTTGATCCAGAGCACAAAGATAATCAATGACAAAGTATCATAATGCAACAGCGAGCTGCATTCTGTTTACAAGTGTATAAACTGTCAACTTCATTCTGGTTACTGTTATAACCGCGTATAATTATTGGTCTCTTATTCCCTCTGCTATTTATGACCGCACAATTGTGCAAAGTTCTTGACGAGACATTTATCTTGTTTCTTCTCTGAAACTAAAGTCCAAATGCAACGGCTACATGAAACCGAATTTCCAGGAAAGATTAACCCTTTCCTTCAATCTCAAATTTTTTGACAACCCCCCGGTTTTTCTCACCGTACATATCATTGCCAAGTTTATTTGTACTATCCCCGACTCATGTAATATTATGTGAAAAAGCTATCAGTTGATATTCCGTATCTTTTGTCGATTTCCCAACAACTCGGAGTTCCGGGTTCTCATCGGAACCACCACCAGCCGCCTTCACGGTATAAACTTCTATACACCAATAACGGTTGGTATTTACAACACATGTCACCTATATTTTGGTGTTATGCTTACCAGCTGTTTAGGTGAACACCGTTGGATCAATCGCTCACCAGTGACAACTTCAGGACCAAGATTGTAAGCACGGTGTTGGACATTTTATCTATTTACCCTAAACTTTTCAACGGGCAGCGAGTTCAGCCATTAATGGACATGCTTGTCGTGCGTTACGACTGTCGCAATGGACCGGATAAGTGTGAATTGATAAGCTCTGTGTCTGTGTCCAGTATACAGAGCATTGTGTCACTACTAGAAATGCACACACCAGCAAAAAGCTGCTGCTGCGGATGCACATTAAAGTTTTGCCAGATGTCTCCTTGCCTACGTCTTTCCTCAAAAGTTCGCATGTCAAGTATGCTGTTCAGTATGGGCCCCAGAAAGAATACCTCAACTACAGATTTTGCACACGGAATATGTGATACTACAAACGCTGTACGGTCTGGCTATCACGTGATAATGTTTCAGATGGTGTTCTGTTACACATCACAGTTGGGAAAAGGCAAATCCTTCTTACCGGTTCTGGAGGAGACTGTTCCATTTTCAGGATCTGTTCTACAAATCAGGTGTGGTGGTTGAAAAAATCTGCCACTGATGATGGCATGCTGATTATTCGCGTGGGTAGTAGGTTCATCAGTATCACTGTCACCTCCACGTTACAAGTCAGTGAATGTGTAATAAGCGCTGATTACGACAACACATCATAGGTGAAGGTCATACGGTCGTCATTGCCTCTCGTGCTCTATGATTCGGCCACTTACACTGTCTTTTGGTGCAGACGAAAATTGGCATGCGCTAAAGGTCGACACCTAGCCAGGTAGTATTTCCAACCGTTCAATCAGGTCAAAGCTTGCCTTATGTTAATAAACTAGATACTTTGTGTATCCTACAGTTTGAAACAGAACGGACAAACGTACTGGAGCGAAATTCAAATCAGACGTAAAGTGCGTGAAAAACGACCCGACCGGAGCAGGAGAATTGAATGCTCATATTCCAATTACATATATGAGGAAGACGATATGCTCAGTGTGTGCACTTTTCAATACAGAATGTGAAGGGTGGTCTCAACAGCTGACGTTTTTGGTCATCATTAACGTGGGGAGGTTAGCTGAGTTGTACTTGATCTCGCGATGGCGTAGGCGATAACGTCGGAAACCAGTCGCATAGCAGGGGGTGAGCATATGAGTACTTTAACGGGCAAGATCGTGCACAGATTGTGACTGTGACACAAGTGTGGTCACTGTTAGCGGGCTGGCCGCGCAGTCACGTGACGTGTGGGCAGGAGTAGTCGCATGCGTGTGCGCGATCAGGTCTGAGGCCTATGAAGGCGACCTTGTGCACGCGGATGGCTGTGGGTTACAGTTTTGGTGACTAAAATCGATCGGCTTTGGCTATGGACGGCAGACACGCTACATTAGAATGGTGCGGCTAAAATGGGGCATGCCCAAAGCGATAAGGTGAAGATTGTGCTGGAATGCTAGAAACGTACACACTGCTCACAATTTACATTACCTCATCTTCGTCCGCACGAGTGCGATAGACACAACGGACTAACCGCCATATCATTGGCTGCATTTGGAAGTGCATTGTTGATGTGAGGGACATGCCTGGGCTGTTCACAATGGTGAGGTTCGTGTGGAATATACGTACAAGGCACAACCACAGCCAATGAAAATCTTAGCAATGAAAGAGAGGGGAGCTACATCATCCTGTGCTCGACAATCATCCAGTCATCACCCCCGGTTCAAGAGCTAATAGCAGCAACACGGGACAATTAACGCACCAGATGTGATCACTGATGTGCGAAACGTGATCAGCGGTGTTCGAAACATCAAAATACAAAGCAAAACGATTTGGTTAAGTCTTAATCGTGTCTAAATCGTTAGGATAGATTTGGAGATGTTCGTCTAGTTCGAGATAATTTCCCTTGAGTATGCAATGCAACGCAGCTACTTTAAGTTACCAGTACATGATGTCTGATGGAATATCAAGGTTGTCAGGTTACTTAAATGGTCCAACTTGGTGAAACCTAAATAGTATTCAACATTACATCTATCCATCGCATTTCGTAAATTACCATCATGAAATTTACTAACCACCTAATGGGAAGACGCCAATTTGTTGAGGGTTCCTCGATGACATTGAGATCAATAACAAGATGAACTGGAATTAGGGCAGATTCAGTGACATATGTGAGAGAGTTACCTAACGTTACCATTGATAAATGTGTTAGAAGTTGAAAATGAATTCCTACCAGTATGTAATACAACACCCCCACTAGGTCAGTGTCAAAATAGAGAAGGTGGGGATCACATTTCACTTAACAGACTAACCATACAGAACTGAGATAAAACATTAATGAATAGCGTCTTGACTGCCATATATGTGCAGTTTCTGTGGAGTGTCAATTGTAATTAAGTCTGACATAAGATCGCAAGTTACGGGCAATAGACTGGACATAGGGATTATGTCAAGCTCTTCCTATATCTGTGAAATGTTGTCAGTAATAAAAATTAGCATAAGGTGTCCATGAGATGAACAATTTAATTCACAAGGGGCTTTGACTATTATTTTCTGATAAGTTCGTTCTTGGGTTACTGAACTTACTCAGTAGGATTTTTAACTTAGTACATCCGAACGGGAAACAGAACGGATATTAGAAAACATATTGTACGTTGTGCTGATGCTCATTATTAGGTAGTTCTTTGGTTAAGCCATAACGAGTTAAGAACCAAAGAATTACCGATTTCGCAACGTTTCGACCCATTTGAAGCTGATGTGAAGCTTGTACATTGTAAATTTTCTGATTTAAATCGCTTGATAAAGGCTTTCCGAGAGTGTCGAGACGTTGCGAAATCGATAAATCTTTTGGTTTTTTACTCGTTGTGGCTAAACCAAGGAATTACTTAATGATTTTAACTTAGTTTTACTCAATTCTAGTGATGGCGAATAGTTTAAAGTAGACATCGTTTTTAGGGTAGGAAACAGTTAGAAGGATATGTTCACTGGTAAATTTATCTTTTTGGACGCAGCAGGTGGGCTGTTGGGGTCATGACATATTTAGCTGGAGAAAATCAATACGGACCTGTGAATGGGTTCAATCACGGATCGTCCCACAAGTGTGGGATTATGTAGCGCAGAGTTTACAGGGTAAATACACACACTGGAGGAACTCAAACAGCCATACTTTTATAAGTTGGCACAGTTTTGGAGACTACTTTGCGACATGTACTCTCATTATGCTTGAGGAGAGTAATTATGTGTAAGCAAACACACGGACAACATTTTAGTCAGGTCTTCTGTGTCTGTGGTTCACATACTAATGCTTTCTTGTCTTTTTATGTTTGCATGACGACATTGTCGACCTGTCAGTGGAACGGCATATCTCTGGTTGCGACTGTCAGATTCGTATACATCCTAGATTCTATCAGCTCTAAATGAAGTACGGAATCTGAGCAAACATAGTGTAGATTACTGTCTCAATTAGGTGCCGTTTTGACTCATGTCTAATACAATACCACAGAGTAGGTACTTTCGCATTTGACGCTTTGAGACACGCGTTAACCACACGTAATACACTAAAAGCTATTGAGAATGCAGACCGAATACTTACAGCACGGAATGTACCGATGGTCTCGTGCGGTGTTGGACGTGTAATGCCCTCTTATTTGCGGTCCAACAGTGTGGCCTCGTTCCAACATGATATTTAGTGCAGTCGAATTTGTTTGCGGCGTTTTACAGCATAATGTGTGATCCCAATTTGAAGGTTCACACCCTGGGATTACCGTGACCAGAAACCTGCAGTCGATCTCGATAACCCAACAGTTTGCCACCAACATCGATATAAATGTGAAATAAAACACGCTGACAGGAATTGGAAGTGCACGTAACGAATCCACATATCTCAGAGTTGTCAAGGAACGCTTATGGTTCTCACAGTATGGCTATATTACATAGCGTCAGAATCGACAGGTTGAGGGATGAACCTATAACGATAGCATGGCGTCCTTCATACTCTATGTGGAAATTGTTAGTTTCGATCAGTCATTTGGTAATTTGTAAATCTGTTTCGTTTTTGGATTCATCTTTTTATTATTCAGCATTTGGTAAACAAAATTATCGTGATGTTACAATCCGTTAGGGATTTATCGTATGTTTAGTCTGTCCATTTGGTTTCACCGGCGCATACCGGTTTCTTGACCAACGTTGCTCTGGAGACACTGGAACGTTCACAGGGAGCTTTGGTAACAGAATTATGGTGTCGAAATCATTGGAACGATGGGGCCACGCGACTTGACCTGAAGTGCGTACACACCCCCAGCCAACTAGTATGGCTATAGTTCCAGTGTTATGTTGAGACCGTTTGCTAGCCCGATTCGGTTAGCAGGCCTGTTTTTTTACGCAAGCCCTTTGGTTTGGACCCGAATTTTGTGTCCGAATCCACACTGGTGAGTTGATCGGCACACTGTTCCCAAACGCGGCTGAGGGAAGTTTCAGGTTCACACTGCACTAGCCTGTGCATTTATTTAGCCTTCAAAGAAAAAGTTCGATCATGGTCATCAGGAATTTTTTCTCTATACTCAGCCACTCCAATGACTTACTTATTTTGAACTCAGAGCTGGTATTTGCAGCCGCCTCTAAAATACGGAATTCAATCATTGTAAAATCTTTCCAAATATGACAGTGGATTAAGATGGTTAAAATAAGTTACGTAAAAGTGGCAGATATTAAGTTGCTGGCAACAATAATTTCAAAATAGTATGCAGTTCAGCGAGGAATTTGTACGCATGGTCATCTGAGCAAAGTTTTCTGAGCAATGGAACTTGTCCTTTCTAACCTTCTTGAAATGAACACATTCAGATGTTCAGTTATTCATATCCATGACAAATAAAGTATTCTTAGCCTTCAGCATCAGTCGATAGCAATTACGATTCGAAATTATGGTTTCCTCAATGAACTTGAATGAAATAGTCAGATACGTGAATCAACGTCTTTCATGGCAACCATATGTGATACTTATCAAAGATAGCTACCTTTAGATTTCAGTAAGATAAATCCCTGGACAGAAGTCATGAATAGATGTATGTGCTACAGGGGTCGGAAGTCACACAGTAAAAACTACATCATAACGTGTTGTAAACCCTCCTAAACGATACGTTGGTTCGTCCTTGCTATCGTAATGTGCTTGGCAGAATTCGGATTCTCCTCCCGGTAATAATTAACACGAAATTCTTGGTCCCAAAAGGTACTGCGACTTTCCTCGTATTCGCTCCTAAGACAAGCCAAAAGACGCGTACGAAAAAAAGCGCTTTGTCCCGCCCCAAAACGTGAGACCATGGCGAAAAGTACAAAGTATTTATGTGATGCGCAGTGGCCAAAAGGAGGACAGTTGCCAGGACGAATAGTTAAGGTCACTGATGTGCATAGCGGAATAAAAAGTCTGACGGGTAAAAACCAGCCAAGGTCACCTCTCGGACCCTCTGAACAGGTCCGTTAATTAGGGCAGTCAGCCATGTTTTTCTCAAGGGCGGGCGCCATTTTTGGACGGCCACGGAATGGGCGCCCTAACATTATGGGAATTGATAATTACCTACCTGACATTGCGCTTAGCGAAAGTTTTCGAACACGTGAATGCAGTGGGTTCTAATTAGCCGGACCCTAGAAAACCAATGTGTTTCTAGTTCCTACTCAAAATCATATACTTAATCAAAATCTGTGTTCACTTTAGATTATCTAGTTCACCGTTAATAAAGTCTGGGCTCTTAACTCACTATGGGTGTGAGACACGTGTAGTTACGTTTTAGTTTACTTTGACGCCTAGATTCGATTCGATTTTGACGCGGTCAGTTTATCGTCTACGCACATTTCGCATTACTGCTGAACTTCTGGCTATGTAAGCAGTAGAGTTTGGCAATCTGGGAATGCTGAGCACTAGATAGTTGTTTTGATGTTTGACATTACTAATGCATTCTCACTCGGTTAGACTGTACCATATCTAAGTTACATAATCTATTTGTTCTGCTCTAGTGATTTACTTCCCTTTGTTCGACATTCCGCAACGAAGTCATGGGGACGACAAAGTAGTGAACAGTACTTGTTTTCTGTGTTTCATCAACAGAATGATTGAATGCAGATGAAAACAGTATCCAGGATAGTTAAAAAAAAATGGCACGAAATTCTTTTGAACGTAAAGTTCAAGGTTATGTAACCGGCGAAGAATAACATTCGGAATCTCACCGTCATAGACCGATTTCTTGTTACTAGGTCGACAGTGTGAAAAGCTTCTTTCTTACTAACATCATGATTAAACGTGGAAAGATGAGCAAAAGTCACCTTCGAAACTGTCTTGCTCATCCCACTGTTAAAAACACGGGATGCTGTTCGCGCACTCTATGAAACAATCACCTTGTACAATTAACGTATGAGCTCGACACTGGCAAACAAATGAGTGCTCATAAGAGGTGGCTGCGCAACATAGGCGTTTACCATTCAGTCGTGACGTGACAATAGGGAAGCTATCGCACAAATGAACTATAAATTAAGTTGTTTCGACTGATTTTATGATGTTTCCTTTGAAATAAGCTGTCTTTGAAAGACTGCTATAGTTGCTCACCCAGCAAGCATTAAGCACATAAGTCTGTTGAGTTCGCGTAACATGTGAGGATAACAAAACCTCTGACATACACACTGAATGCATATCGGGTATCAGAAATCGAATCGGAACTCACGTCACAAACTGTGGTAGAAGAACTGGTTTTACGATTTAACTTACCGTGATAAGTCACGGCGACTTCTCCTAAAATAAAAGAATGAGGATAGTGTTGCATAACAGCTGGAGGATACTGAAAATTCATCTTACATGACAGTTTTGTTGTTTTCCAAATCATCTATTGTAATGAGTGGTCTACAATGTCGACGAGCGGTATATACTCCGAACAGGCACATTAAAGATTATGCTCCTGATTTGCATGGGAAAGAGACAAAATCGCTGCACATGTTGCACACACAAAATTGCAGATGGACAAATGAAATTGGGATAACCATCCTAATTATATATATATATATATATATATATATATATATATATATATATATATATATAGGCCAGTAACCTT
>LUCH01001067.1:68681-91092 GCA_013368495.1 Paragonimus heterotremus
TTAATTTGTGTAATAGGGAACGAAGAAATAAGCGAATCACAGAGGGCATAACATTGAGACTGTTCGTCCAATCCTGGTATAGCATCTTCAACGCGACGTTTGGATTGGTTCCTTGTTAGAACTCCTATTGTGTCGGGGTTTGAATAAGCTGTGAATCGAGTTGATTTTCACCACACACTCTCAAAGCTAAAAATGAAGTTCACTTGGTTTTGACGGTGAAAATACATTGCAAAACTCCGGCAAGATTAGATTGTAGCTAAGTCTGATTACAGTGGTGGAGAAGAAAGCTGTTTACATACACTTTCCCTCTGAGACACTGAAACACGTACACTCAACCGTCCACTTTATCAGATTGCTAGAGACATATTCCCGGCGGCCACGTTATGCAGCAGGTTCACCACACACATCCTTGTCGACTTTGAGCCTGGAAAACAAACTTCGTGCTCTCGATCAGTCCATGACTGTGTACTCATTCTCTTGTTTTTCTACGGTAGAATAAGTAGGTTGCACGCTGAGGCGTTCGTCAAAACAGATCAAAGACCATCATCCAAGATGACTCGGGACAGGTTTACTCAAGTCCATCAACAGTGTAGTCGTCGCACAGGTGACGGATACTGACCACTAGGTTGACCCCGCTCGGGCATTCCATATTGTCTACAGAGGCCCGATCAACCACCCCAAAGTATTCAGACAACGGATGCTGGCTATTGCTAAATCGATCGCCATTCGATTACTCAATCCGATTTTGTGTTCACATATAAAAATTCGTGCAAGCTCTGCGGTTGTCGTAGCCAAAGGTCACATCACCGGCCAGCATGCCCATCTAAACTCCAGCCGATAACTATGTGATGTAATGGTGGATGGAGGCCCAAACGACTAATCACTAACACTGACGATTTACTTTCTAACTGATTAGACTATAGATGCTTAGGAAATCTGTAACGCTGTACTTGATTCAACAACATTCTCCTAAACCTCTTCGCCTTGTTTACATACTATTTTGATTTCGCTGGACTTATATGATTGTATTGACCTGAGAATGAGTTATCGAAGACAACTGTTCCTCATGGTTTTCTTCCGACCTCTTATTACTAAGGTAAACAAGTCTCAGACTTTCCACAATTCTTACTGCTTTCACTTAAGAAACAATTGCTGTCTCATTACTCTGTATAAATCATCTGTGAGGTTGTTCCATAGTCGGCCTTCTATATACTTCATGCAACTACTTCCCCAAGGAGTTGTCATAGTTTAAAGAAGCGTGGAGCCATTGGCAATAGGTAATAATGTTTCATATGACATCTGCGTTAATTTGGTAACTGTCTGACCTTATTTAGTGTTCCTTGTTTCAACTTATCACTTTATACCTTCCAACCGTTATGTCCCAATTTACCGGTCTATCCGTCTTACAGGGCAGCTCACAGTCTTTTGCAGTATATCTAAATGGCCACAGTGTTGACCCCGTAAAGGCGATAATTATCAAGCCAAAATCGAATCCACTAATCGGTAAAACGATCAAATCTAGTTGCGGTCTGCTTATAGGATACTTATAAATAGAACAGACATTCGAACCGCCCAAAAAAGTGTTATGTGCATCTTCTCAGCCTACTAAAATCAACAGGAACTGCCGGATATTTCTTTACACGAAATGCGTAACATGCTGTTAAGGTTACGATCTTCACAATTTTGACACTTTTAACTTTACCATCAATTAACCCAGGGGTGTTGCGCAACTGTGTAGCAGAGCCCGGACTGTTAATCAATCGCTTAAATTTAGTTCATTCACGAAAGTCACTATGAACGTTTTGTCACTTCCCATGTTGCACTCACAGATATTCAAGACAATCACATCTCCTTGGATATTCTCAGTCCACTAAAGTGCAGTTATTGACCGAAACACACACAGATTTCTTGTAGACAGCTCTTTACTAGAGTTCTCTACCTGGGGACTCATAATTACGACTAGAAACAGCAAATAACTGTCAGTCTAAAATGGACACATTAATTTCAGGTTGAGATGGCAACCACTTAAGTGCATCAATAGGTTATCTGTTGCTTGTTAATGGGCCATCAGCGTGGCGTTTGTTGAATAACACTGTTACTATGTCAGCACCCAACTTCTTCTCAATCCTTAGAATGTAAAAGTTTGCTCGGGTGGACCCTACTGGAATTCTCATTGCTACCTTATCTGTTTGGTGGTAGCAACGAGCATGCAAACGGAAAACTGAAATTGGGGCTACATATTTACGGGAAAAGGTATGCAAAATCAAAAAGTGTAGGCAGTTAAAATGAAAGCACCCAATCGTTCTAGTGTTCACAGTCCTGGCACTGTTTATGTTCAGTTTGACTGGTTTGGTGACATGTTCTTCTGAGCGTCACGAATTACACCACTTTACAACGTATTCCTTAGAGCTGGAAAACGAGTGTGACCAATAAACAGCCACTTTCGACAGTCCTAAATGAAAAAGCACTTCGGTGGCAATAAAAATGTTTGCATACATCGCAAAGAAGATTGGAGACAGTTACGTATTTAGCACTTTTGATGGACACAAGTCTAGAATGGCACAGTATGGAAAACCGTTAATGGACGTTGGCTGTCTGACAACTTCCTTTTGCGTGAAATTGATATTCACGTACTTGTTCAGAAAAGTAGTGTAGCAGGAAATTACCATGGTTAAAATCATCGGCTTGATTGATCGCATATGTTTAGGTAAAAAACTAAAACTTACGAGCAAATTGAAATACTGAATTCGCTGGACAGATAAAAAATTATTTTCATATAAACTGTTAGGGCTTGGTCGATTTGGTCGCTCACAAAAGGCACATGAAATCGGTTGTGTATTTACAAAGTTTATTCCTGCATAACTGTGAATACTGCAGTTGATTTCTGTTGACCGTCTGCCCAAGGTGTACTATAGATCGCATTGAGATTGCTGACAATGAACCGATGAGCGCTTAACAAGAAAAATAGTTGTGTTGTTCTAGTTGCTTTTGTTCTTGTCTTAGGAACCAATAATTATTTGATCCGCTTTGTGATAACTTGTAAGAAATTCATTTGTACTTTGACAAAAACCTTGCGAATCCTTGTTGAATACTGATGGTAATTTAACCCACAAACTTGTAAAGCATGACAAACAGATTCTCATAGTTCAGCAGGAATAAACCGCTGTCAGCAAAAGAAAACCTTATACTAATGGTCTATTTATTTTAGCTGTATTTCCATGAATTTTCTAGACAGGACTTAGTTTGTCAACAGTGGCACAAAATTTGTTTTATCTAAATAAGCAATCGCTGTCATTTATGTTGTATCAACTTCAGAAAAATTTAGTGCGCAGTTTTTGGCTCCAATCTCTACTCCATTGCCATTCTGTAAAACAGTGTAAAACATCACACTTCACACAAAACATGCGCCTGTTAGTGGCAAACAATACCGATGGTTGATAACAAGCATTCAAGGTTGCATCCGATTGTTGTAGAAAACAAAGACAAAATACCTACGTCTCAGCCTTAACCTATTTTTTTTGCGTTTGTAGTGCATTTTTAACTCACCTTAAATGTGCTTCATGGATGCTGGTATAACCTTATTGTATAATGCTCACCGTCCATGACAGAGTGTCTGGCATCATATTGATGATGGTAACTTTTTATAGTGTAGTGAAACTTCAACAGCAATATCCACTTACAATACACAACTTCCGAAACTACTTAGTGAACTTACTCAAAACAACGATTTCTGGTCGTTCTATGGGAATAATATTTACGTACAGATAAGTCTTTAACACAATCTACTTGTAGTACTCGCATATGATTGGAATGAATAGCACAAGAAGGTGTTCGTTTAATTTTAATATATTCCACCCCAGAGATGTCATTGATTATAATATTGGTCATATTTATCTAAGTCTTTAACTACAGACGTTCTGAATTCACTAGTCTCCAACTTCAGTGATGAGCTGAATTGGCGAATGTTGACAGTCAACATTCTCACCTTTGAAATATGGATAATATTCACCTTACCTCCGTTAACAGTCGCTTAGTTACCCAAGAAATGAAAGTCTCCAAACCCACTGGTGAATTGAATTGGCGGAGTCGAGCCCCTAAGTCGGTTGTTTCCTGTTGAGGTGGCTAGTCGAGTAAGTAAGACCTTGTGATTCAAGCAATGTGGTAATGTACAAAGTATATCGCAAAAGCGAGTATGTCCACGACAAGAAATCGCGGTTGAAATGTAATCTAATGTGTTCACTTATCTGGTAATTTTCTTGGCCACAGTGATTAACAATCGGAGAGGAGTCGTATACAAGTCACAGATGTTAAAAAAGAGAGTATCGGCGACTACTTTCAGACCTAACCGGTGATATTTTGACGATAGACTGGAATGCGGGAGGTTGACAGTTACCATTCTCAACTCCGAACTATAGGTGCTATTTACCTTCACTCCTTCAACACATGCGCAGTTACCCAAAGAATAGAAGTGGTACAAAAACTCAGTTTGTAGTAATCCTTGAGCCACTAAGAGTATGAACATAAACAAAACATGTAGTTACTTACGTTTTATCTTACTTTAAAGATTAAACTATTCATAATTCTTTAAAATACAGTTGGTTGCAATTAATTACTTAAAAGTGGCGGATACTCCATTTTTTGTGGCTGTTATTTTGCACAGTGGTTCCATTTTGGTAAAAACCGTGGTCTTATCATCCGGTTATCTCGTTGGTTTGTAAACTTAAGCGTTTTAACTGTTATATCCAACACCCTACCCACCAGGCTTTACAAAGAGTGTCATCAACACAAGCACGATATAAACACATATTGTATTTAAAATGTACCGTTGCCATCTTTTTTCGAACTGATCAGTTTTCTCTCGCCTAACTCCAAAACACTTACAAATGTGTACAATAGTTTGTTGAACTGATTACTATGCATGTTACTAGGGCACTTCGAATCAAGAATTTCATTTGTCAGCGATGTTTTGTTCATACATTTCGCGTTATCGTGGTAGTGGTACGATTTACTCCAATATATCCTACCGAGCTAAAACAGTCAAATATTATGAGTTATGAACTATTCACTTGACTACAGATCTGTGTACACTGATAGAGTTCAAGATTGTATTAGTTCTTAGGGGAAATGCCTAAAGTAAACGCAAGATTAGTCGTTATCTGGTAGATGGACCACTACTAGTCTATATCATATTGTGTCACTGTACAAACACGCTTTGTGCGTTTTGGTAGAAAAAAGATCAGTCGACGTGATAGCTGGATGAAACAAGTTTTCATCGACCTACCATATTGATTTTATTTCCATCTCACTTTTCACAGGTCATCCATTATAGTTAGTAACTTGAACGTAGGAATGATCCCTGTTCATATTCACTTGGTCCACGACCTAGTGCTTTCGGCTTCGTTTAGCTGCTCAAGTTTAGTCTACCTACAATGTAAGCTAATCTGTAACTGGTTCGTCTGGTCTGACGAAGCTTCTGTGTCATCAGTAAAGCACTATCAACAAACTAAATTATCAATCGCGTACAAGTTATTCTGAACATATGAATTCGCAACTGGTCCCAAGCACATTTTAATTACTAGTAACAACCTAACTTGAAGTACTACCATCGCAATTTTATACCATCTATTCAATGTTAGTTAGTTAACGATCTTCGTCTTTAACAATGTGAATAGCTTAAGTACGATGTAACGTTGAACAATGTACAAGCATATGCGTAAACCGTACTTTCAGCTAATATCACCTTCATTCTATCTTCTACTCTCGAAGTGTAACGTCGATATTTTGTGCACTCATGTTCTTATTTAATTTACTTCCATAAGTCACGCTACGTTACTGAATCAGCCATCAGTCGAGAAAAGGTTTCTGTCTGGTTGGCTGTTTCATCCACAGTTCGCTTGTCATATTGATCGTTTGCGTATTTTTGTCTCAAAATTCGGTCGTCTTCGTCATTTTAAGGTGACTTCGCTAAAGATCTTTGCTGGCGGCATGGTCTCATGAGTGCACGAACACACACCCAGTGAACGTCTGACGTGCATTCTTTCCAATAGACTGTCTTCTGGTCATACTACGCAACAGATTTAGTAAGATAATGGGGTATATGCAAGGCGTTGATCTAGGAAGCCTGCTCGGAAGGACACTCTCTTAACATCCATGTCTACAGTGTTACCGGTTTCACACTGAGTGTGGCATACTGGCTAATGTTCAGAACAAAACAATGTACTAAATCAGAATGAGTTTGGTAAAGTGGGTGGGCTACACTTCAGTGGTTCTTGCGCTCACACGCACACTTGGATTGTTGAACAAATTCACAAGTGCAAGCTGACCCCCAAATAATGCAACCAAGCCTGGTGATAGGGGTTAGTTTTCGGGAAAATAGGGGTAACTTGTCCCATTTTTATACACAAACTTTCGCTGGTGAGAACTTACGTTTAACAGTTGCTTCGTACAACATGAGCTCATCGCATCCTAAAGTGTTACATTAACTTACAAGACCCACTTTTGGTGGAATTTCATTCCATAAGTGTTACAAACGCTGGTGCCGAAGTAAAAATTCACCTCTGTGGATACACAAAACTTTTTATTGACTCTATCTGACCTGATGAGGGAAATTTCGATCGGTTGATCAAAATCATGAGAGACTATCTGTAAGTCTTCCTTTAGCCGTTGGATGGAAATAGCAAGACTAAGAGAGAAACCTTACCAACTTTTAATTTGATTCCGTCCGATTACTTTCTCCATAACAGTCTGAAGGCGGTAATTTATTATCGGAGTTTAACCTACGATTAGCACAAGTGAATCAAGAAAGCGGAAATTAATGTCCACCAGTTTCCTCGAAAGGTCCCTCTAAAGATTCAACTATCGTATATGAGACGTATTATCCGGTGTAAACAACAATGTGCTGAACACGTTGTCTCAAATCTTAACCGAACTTTGTGAGTGAAGTTTATCTTATTGTGGCGTTTCACTACCAGAATGGCTTACTCCGGCAGTCATGATGAACGTTAGGCAAGACTATCATACTCTGTCAGTTAGCAGCCGGTTGAAAGAGTTGCCGTGTTCAACCGTAATTATTTGATCGGAACTTACTATACAATCTAAGCCATTCGTTCATCAGCCGAGAGTTTTTGAGACAACAAAACAGAAAATTGTGAACGTACCAACTGGACTGAAATCGATCATTTGTTATTATATTATGTCCTTTGATCATCCCAGAGCTCTCAAATGAGATATGGATATAATATGAATCTAGTATAACCCGGCTATCGTGTTTTAGACGATTTTTCACTTTTCATTTTCAAGGGCACATAAATCAGTCTGTCATATCCGTGATGGTAGAACTAATGGACACGAAAGTGTTGATCGTAACACACACACACCGTAGGTTCTCGGCGAGCTTCTAATGCTTTACTGTGCCGTACATAATACCTAACCTGATGAGCTTGGGATTCTTCTGTCAGAATGCGTGTTACACGTGGACTGATTGTGGGTAGGTGCTGTAGCAGTGTGTATCTAGCCCGATATGTCACTTCCGTCAAACAGACAAACGTTCGTTGTCCGTCTGGACATTTAACAAGTTCTGCGAGTTTTATCGTAAACACATTTTAACTGTGCTAATTCAACTGCAGCCTAGCTGATTACCAGCAGCCAAGAATGTGGTACACACTTAACATTAGTCTTGTCTGTCAGTGACGTCTTAGTCCTGAGTGGACGGAAAGATACCCAATGAATAAAGCTGTCCTCATTATGAACCCTCCTATACTGTAAGTTAAATGGCGTACACAGAAATCTATTTATTGTTCGTTCTTATCAGTGTTTCTGTTGTCTACAAAAGCTTGTGAGGAGTGAACCGTGAAAACCGTTTTTAACAATTCTAGCTGGGTACAGGCAGAAGCGTCAAACACAGGTTGGGCATGAGTTAGCGGGACTTGTGAAAATGTCAAATGAATTTGGTGTTTCAACTGGGAGTGTCCAACACAGGTTCGGAGGTTGGTGGTGGTCCGAAGCCAGAATGCCATACTGCCGCAGGGTAAACAAACTTTCAGCTTAATGACCAAGTTGGAGGAATAAACTATAAAGACGGTGGCTATGTAGACCTGAAGCAATGAAGAGGGGCGCTGTACATAATGGGTCGATTAACCTGAAGTAATATATTTCTATATAGAATCCACGGGGATCCACTACAAACAGTCCACCGCTAGGAAGCAATGTTTGTGACAGGATGATCAGTATAGTTGCTGTTATCAATGTTCTCTCTAAATATGCCTTTATCTTTAGATTGGTGTTCAGTCCTCTGGTCTTGTCTGCGTGAAAGTCAGTGCTCAGTGTGAAGGTTTGATGTGATGTTGATGGCGGTGACGATGAAGACGATTATGATGAAAATGATGAAGACAACAACGCTGTGTATCTATCATACGACACAAAGTGGCCTACACTCTGTTTTGTGATTAATTACTCACTGTTACCTCTGACAGTTCACCATGCACATTTTATAAATGGATATATACTCAGTTTTTAAATCTGTAAATGCAAAACGCGTTACCTTTGCGTAGTCAGTCGGTTAATTTGAGCCGCTGTGTACTAACTTGTAAGTATCACCGAGAGTTTCTATCCTTTGTCGGATAGTTAACGGTGACAAGGTAAAAAGAGGAATCTTAGGAGTTCAGTATCAATTTAGAGACCACTTGCATTACACTCTATGGTGGGCGATACAGTCCAAAATTCCGGAGCCCTGAACATTTAATGCCTAGTTCCCAATCAGAATGTGAAGAAGAAATAACATTTGAGTGATGGTATTAGACATATGGATACTCACCTTTTAATGTTTCATCAATGTATCCAGTAGCTTGGAAAAAAAATTAGAAGGACTTAAAAATACCTGATTAAACAACTTTTCATTAGCGTTTATCGGACCTGCTTCGATTAAAGCTCATTTGTATTTTCTTATGCGTATAAAGGCTGCTTAGGAAAGACAACTTGTAGGTGAAGATTATGCGCGGACCCCTGTTTGTTTTGACTAATGTGACAGGCTAGTCTGGAAGTGGTGCAGCTAATCGTTTGCAAGGGTTAAGTTACATACAACATCAACACATGGTTGTAATAACTACCAGCTATACTGACCTGACAATGCGTTTGGAAATAAACGGTGGTGAATTCAAGGTGCTTCTTCTATCGCGTTTCACAAAGGTCTCTACCTTCTTTTCGATGTGAGTTTTCTTACTTCAGCTTACTGTATTCTTTTTACTCGTGCCCTCACATTAACAGCGTGAATCCAAAAAATGTCGACTGACAGTATTCTGTTCACCTAACTTGTTGATCGATGGGCGTGAAACGTGAACAGATTGCCGACCCATCTATTGAGAATTTATTCCCCCTCCTTTCTGACTTTGTAGCGCGTTTGTAGCGAAAGGAAAAGAATTACGTAGTAAAGTTTGTCACACATACCCCAAGAGCTGAATTATGATTACTGATTAGACAAACTGAACAACCAGACTCCAAGATTTGTACGCACCTAATCGTTTATCCATTTGTTTTATACTTCGAAAATGTAACGGATGTGAAAGAACGGAATTTTCCGACAGCCTACAAATTAAGCACCAATTTCGACATTCATAACATTTGTACACGAACAAGATTACTTCAAGGTCAGTAGAGTGTTGGACAACCGGAGTTAATTGTGTCAGGAAAAAAGCCGTTTATGTTTGCAGCATTCCTTTTACCCAGAACAGACGAATGATCTTGGATGCATAATATCCGAGGTTGCCTACGATACACTGTGTACTCGTCGTGGCAGTTAACATTAATGGTGAATGAATGAGTAACTGAATAGCATACTAGTAAATACTCAATAAATATATAAGAAACGCTCGTACGACACCACAACTGGAATAGAACGGTTTGTTCGGATGCGCTGCTTCATTTAAAAATTAGAAACAAGGTAACTGTAGAAAATACAGATCGGACAAGCTACGAAGAAAATTTGTATGCATACCTGTCTTCAAGTATAATTTACTCTTCTACCTTGAGGCCCGGAAAATCGTTCTCTTTTGGGAGAGACTGCCACAGGATCTACGACTTGCACCCGTATTAATATAACGACAGCTACTGAGGTTATTCAGGCTGATGATGTCAGTTATATAAAACCCGTACTGTTTCTTCCCATGGTGGACGTTGTAAGAGTCGTCCTTAATAGAGTGTGTTATTGTGCTGTCGAGCACGGAACATACCTTCTTTTTTAAATGTGTTTTAAAATGGATCAATTTTAAAAGGTGTTATGGATTACTCAACTTGTCAATTTTGGTAAATATAATGCGAACAGGACAGGGATGACACTTGACTAGCTAATGTATCACACATACTTACCAACGCATGATTCTTCTGAAGTTCATTCAGCGCATAAAATAAACCATGTATATCAATGTGCAGAAGGGAGAATAACATGACGCACGATGGATAGACTGTATGGAATTCTTTAGAACTCCGCTTAATTTAAAAATGATCCTAGTTACATCGTTATTGGTCAAAAATTATCTCTGCTATGAACAAAGAAGATATGCTCTAGATGTGCTGTTGTCTTGCTTGAAACATTCAGCCGCAGCTTATTCGCATTGTTGACTTAGTAATCGCCGAAGGTAAAGTAACTCAGACGAACAGCAAACAGTTATTTCCTTTAACAATGAAACGGTGCGCACAACCGACTTCAGAACCCACATATAGGACTGATATTTTCTAACAAATACACGAGGCAAAATGGTCACATCTCTCAAGTCAACTGACTGAAATTATGAACAACGAACTTTGACAGATGCCAACATTTCGTATTGGTTCGTCCTCATTAAATGAGCAATGGTACCCAAAATTTTAGTTTCGCCTTTAAACTTCTAGAGCAGGGTGTACAAAACATTAAAAATTGAGAAGTGAATAGAATCCACTCCAGAATGAGTCTACAACAAACAAAGGCTTGCACACAACGTGAATTTATCACAGCAGCTGCAGCAAATTTATTGAGGAGCGAGATGTGGTATCCTACTTGGACTGCAAAGGTAGAGGTTCAGTCAGAAAGATGCAGTATTACAAGTTTGGAAACTCACTGACGTATCTGAGGTTGCATTGAGAATCACTGTGATTTGACTATCTGAATTGCGCTATTTCGTTCACACTTTCCACCCCCTGAACTATGAACAGTTCATCGAAACTTTCGGTGGCGCTGCCTACATACTACTGATTGATCGGTGCGTTAAGCTGGTATTCATCCATGTTTGTCATCTGATTTTGTCCGGTTACTAAAGGAATCCGCAAGACGGAATATTTGCGCGCAACCCTTAACAGTTCACGGAACAAAATTAAGCATTGAAAAACTGAAGTAATAATGAGGCGCACAAAGACGTAGAATGCGTTAACTCTGACTATTGCCATACAAACCGAAAAGTGGAGCAGGGTTAGAACAACCAGGAAAAATGACAAACTATCAATGTTATTTTGGAATGGTTTAGAGGCCAGCACACAATAATAGCGCTGAAGTGAACGGGGAATTCAAAGCCTACCGCAACGGTGACTGAATGACTTGTGCAGGCTGTGTATGTTTATTAACCAACAACTGGATATCAGTCAGAACGCGACAAACAAGGCTGTTGGTTGCTTATGTATTCTGTTTTCCGTTTGAGTGACTGACTGGAATTGTTCAGGCAAATAGGAGGCCAGAGCGGTTGTGTGACTGCAGTGTTAATGGGTGTGGTGCAGAGAAACTCAGAGTAGCGTACACTGACCGGTTTCATTAAGCGCCTTATCACCTGACCTAAATATCGTGCTGTGCAACAGATGAAGAATGCATATTGCAGAATGGATTATCCAAAAACATCGTTTTCTTTAGAGACCAAAACCAACTGGTGGTGTTGCTGACCGGCTGCATTTATGACTGCAATCTAATCTATGCGTAGTAACCTCGGTGTGATCTTGATATCCTGGCAGCTAGTTAAATGAAACAAGTTTACAGCTGGTGGTTCAAATCAGCGGGGCATCTGAAGACTTAGGTGTTTGTTAATTGTCACCTTTTCTTGTTGTAAATAGTGTCGTCTTCGGACTGACTGTCCGTGGTAATAACTAGTAATCAATAGATCTCGAATGCTCAGATTATTAATGAAGTTGATGTTGGTCAACCAGGGACCACAAACCTGTCCTCAAGTATTGTTTACTTGGATATTCTTTTATCTATTGCTCTAATACGCAGTCGATGAAAAATGTTGTTTGTTGTATGTTTATGTCGTAATGTTGTGCGGGTTTCGTAATGCTGTTAATTAAAACACCATTTGTTAATCCCGCTTTCCCAATGAATTTCAGTGAGCGGTACAAACACAATGTTTCCTTATCACGAATACATTTTGTATTATAAGTACGTAATGCATCGATGAAACAGGAATCTGGCCATCTGATGACCTCAGACCATAGTTTTCTTAGATGTAAACGCATTCACTTTGTAGAAACTGCTCACTGGAAACTTACACCCTCTCCTAGCCACTTCTTTACTAACTGTTAACTTCGAACAGTATAAGTTTTACATCACTCACAAATGACTGCAGCATTCCCATCCCCCACTAATCTTTCAGTTAAGGTGTTTCAAAAGGAAAACAACAGAATCAAGGTTCACCCTCATTAGAACTCGTCATTAGTGCACTCACTTCCCATGGCCGGCACCAGAACTGCAGCCTTTTTTTTCCAAGTGAACCGTGTGGACCACTGTGCCGCTGACCCTATACTTGGCACGACTTGATCATCATATGGCAACGCTCAGTCACACTTACTTTTGAATCATGCTATGACTGTTCGAACCCTTCCTCCAAAAGCCGACGCATTAACTGTCCTCTTAACTCCGCTCAGTGACTTCGTGACAAGAACTTCAAGTTGGAATCACAGAAATCATTTACCTTCATGTGCGGAATTTTAGTGATAGACAAATGACAAGATATCTGGTTAATATAAATTGCACATCACTCTCAGTGGTCACCACGAATGCTTCCTGAAAGCGTGGCCAGAGTTTCTCGTCCCGGCCGTGGCAAGCACATGCACTGCTGAAGAGCTCTAATAAAAGCGAACCTCGAATCTAGTGTCTCTTTTCGAAAGGGGTTAGCTTAAAATACTATGGAAATGCGGAAGCTGTAATCATCTGTGAGTGCTGTTAAACTTCTTTGTTAGTCACATAACTCGAACAAGTCAGGTTGATATTGACCAGGCCACCCCAATATACATGTCTGTTATTAGTAATGCAATCCGTAATCCTCACGTAGAACCCTATGTGTAAATACTGTTCATTCGGGCATTTTGTTCGCCTCAGAACTGATATTTTAACGTTCTGCCGTAAAATGCAATACTGCCATTTCTCAGTGTAATTACTTCCCATGTTATCTAAGTTAGTGTGATCATGAATGATGAAAGCAAACTAACTGTTTCCATCTCCCACATATGTATTTGTACGTTCCTTATAACGCCGTAATTAACGAATACATTGGCCGAGAGTTTAAGTTTAGATGAAGGTGTCAGCGGACACAGCAATCTTTTCGAGTTCTTACTTCTGTTGGTCAACACTATCGTGGTTCCAGAAAGCACCAGACTTAGGTACTACTTAGTGGATGAAAAAAACGTCTAACATGGTCACTTGATCATCAAGACTCGACAAAAAATTATGAAGACAAAAGTTAGTATTTATCGCATGAGTTTGCTGGCCTCCATATTCATAACCAGACGGTGTGGATTTAATGTTCCTTCGAAGTGTCCCCTCCTTTCATTCATTCCTCAGAATACTTCACATATAGACAGATTGTCTTACTACTCGTGAATTGCGTAGTGCAAGCACTCACGTTTTCCAGCATACAGGTGTAGTCTGATAATCAGCCTGACTTTGTGTAACTTGACCTGTTTAACCAATATTCATCATTAAAATTGGGGTTCTTGTGACTAATCGCGAAATATTTATGACCCGAGGATTATCCATGAATATTCTGGACCAGTCTACCAACAACTGCACAAAAAATGTTTTCCTTCCGTCGGATGATTACTATTCATGATAAGCACCGTTTCCAACTTTAGGCGATTTGGTTCAAGATGTCGTTGAATAGAAGAGACATGAGACAGCCGAATGACTTACTGTGGTTTATAGGACCGCAAGAAAAATCATGATTGTATACAGCCCCAATAAACCTTTTCCCAGAATTATTGGCTTACTTCATTTCTAAATGGTGATGAGAATCATAAATGTGGTGATATCGTAAATGCAATCCACAATAAACGACCTCTTCTAGGACGATTTTGAAATCACAGACTGGTGAACAATGCTTTGTCAGCCAATGGCTTTGTTGTCTGTACTACGCACTGAAGTGAGAACTCAAAGGAATTAGGAGGAATCTTGTGTATCCTGACTGACCCAGCATGAAAGTGAATTACATGTAACAATGACCAGAGTTTACACTGAACGTATCGATGACCGAATAACAAGCCTATGAGAAAAGTACAAAGCATGTTTGGGTGCCCGTGACCTTTGCAACCGGCAGGTGTGAAACGGCATTGGCTATAGCTACATGGTCGTAGTCTGTGAGCGCAGTAAGCTGTACAAAGCATCGTAAGTTTACACTCGTATTGATTGGGACGATTGAAATAAATTCCTGCTTATTGTCTCCAAAACAAGTTTCAAGAGGTCGTTTAATAATTCGGGACGTATGCATGATGATTGAAAAAGCTCCTATTGGTTTTGAAAAAGGGCATAGTTACAAGACAATTATATCAGGATGTAGCGCGATACAGTGTAGAAGTTGGCCGATATGAAGGACTCATTAGACCGTTGTAGTCGGTATACGTCATTTAAATCTGTAGTTATATAAGCGGTCGCGTGCGCTTTGTGCAACTGACTGCGCTCACAGACTACGACCATGTAGCTATAGCCAATGCCGTGTGAAACGGGACGGTTCGCGTGAGTGAGCGATTGCTTCTGTGTGTGTGCATGTACATGCAGGAACGTGGCGTGGACGGACCGTCGTACGGGCTCCCTCTTGAAATCAGCTCCTCTTAAAATCCCTCCAAATAAGATAGCTACGAACACCACGCTTAATCATAATCGGAATTACTGAAGATGCTGATCGGTAGATTGAAGTTGAGAGTTGCATAAGTGAATCTGCTCCAGGTAATATGACGCAAGATATAACTATCTGGTGTACATATCCTACAAAACCATGTCGGACTTTAGTTTCAACTCACGCGACAGACATCTTTGGCAACATAGGACGAGTAGAACTGAAAAAAAAAATATTACACTCAACAAAATCTCGGGACGGTAATAATGAAAATCGTTGTTGACAATTTGCAAAAGTTGACATGAATGACAATCGTCGGCTTCACCAGACGAGGTAAGATGACCAACTTGTAAAGCAACGCCCCCGCTTTATCACATCGCTTGACTCTTTGAAGTGTTCACGAATTCTATAGACTCTGGTTCTTTTCAATTTTCACTTGTTTTAGAACCGTTGTGAGGTACTCATTACATACCTATGACAAAATCAGCGACCACTCTAGGATGGCTGATATTAACTTCAATCGGTCCAGGTATGTCTATAAGTCTAATTAACTGTATGTTGGTTAGAGTATTATGTTTTGGTACAAACCAGCATGCCAGGGTTCGCTTGTTGCCTGTTACTGTTATGCTGTTACAGAGCGTAAACTATGACCTAATTTTTGGTGTTCTGTGAAACTATCCACAACCAATAACGCTGGCTGATCTACGAAACCCTTGGAGCAGTGAAAACAAAATGATTTTAAGGGGAAGAAAGCTATAACTCAGCCTACTTGTTATTTAGCTCCTGGTTACGAATATTATTGTTATGGAATATTCAGTTTTTGTGTCCAAAAAGGCTAGTGTCTTCCGTCCTAAGAGTATTGTTGTGGAAACATTTACTTCTAATTTGTTATTTTCCACAGTGAGTATGTCACGCAGATCAAAGGTCACATTTGCTATCTTCCAATATGTTTCTTTAGACCTAGTACATATTTTAGATAAATACAGTAGTAAAATAATCCTGTCTAAGAAATAAGGTAATATTTTTGCTTCAGAATAACATTTTCCCTGACAATAACAATTTTTTTCATTAGCTTATTAATATTCCATTCACGTATTTCGGTTTAATCTCATTCATTGGAACTAACGACTTTTCCCTTGGGTTATTTTATTTTGCTTGAGGGAAACGGTAACAGAAATGGTCAAGCCAGTAGAATGAGCCTCAATGTTTACAACAGGTTAAAAAATTAATACATTGGGTTACGGCTGACACAAACAGTCACTTTCTATCATTGAAATGGTCAACTGCTTCCTGTTTCGGACGTTTTGGGTATAAGCCAACCTTTAGATTGTTCGACTATTTTCCATGGTATCCCGTATTTATTGTGTAATTTAGTTCAGACTGTAAATAACGACAGTTATCGTTCATACCCGGTCAACATTACACTGATCGTGTTATTGTCCGACTGTGACCTCATTTATGGTTAAGTAGGTTTGTTCGGGCTAGCCCAGCGATCACTGTTGCTCCATTATAACTGACTGATTAGTAGTGGTTGGTATTAGCAACCGCTCGATCTTTGTTCGCACTCGGTGAATCGCTTTGTTGCCCATCTCAGTTAGTTGTTGTGCTACTCACCCGTGACATGGAAAAATAACCAAGCTCAAACCCAAATCATTACGACGTAGGAGCCACTGGCACACATCTTGAGTGCTACATCCCTGTAAGTTTTGAAAGGTCTAATCTCCTATAACGACCAATTAACCTTCATCAGCTCACGAAGAACGGTCGGTTAGTGGTTGGTCAATTAATTCACTTTTTCTGGACCAGAAACTTAGTAACCGGTGTCGATTAAGTATAAACGGCGTTTAAAACCTACCATACATCATTCTTCTTGTGTTTAATCTTAGAATCAACAAGTGTATGAATGCAACTCATCCCACGACATTTCAGAACAAATGAAGATCTGGCCAAGAGGAAAAAGTGCAGAACTACTGAGGATGATGTCTATACAAAGGTTATTGACTATTTCGACAAAAATGTGTTTACTACCTCCAAAATGACAATACATAAACATTAACCTAACAAACGTACACGTTCAATCTGTACAAGACGTCTGTTGTTATAGGGTTTGAAAACTAGTGGATCAATAAGAGCAGTACGACTGGAACCCCTGAGAAAATGAAGGACCGAAACCGGTGCTGTAAATTTGATATCTAGTCTAGTTCATCTTAAACAAGCACCATAATTTTTTGTTTGTTCCAAATAGCAACAAAATATGATTAAATTTAGTTAACTTCACTTACCACTCAAAACGTTTGAAGCTTTACACATCCTGCGATGGTCGTCAGTTGTCTCTCATTCGATACAAAAAGAATTGTTTTATACGTTCATCCTTAGATTTCAAGTCAACAGACCAATTGTGTGAAAGTATTCATAAAATGTCAGTCTATTTTGCAGTCGCCATGAGATTCCTACTGTCGATCGATTGAGAGATCAACCAAGCGCTCAGCGACAACCAAATGTGTGCTTATGTAGGACGACTGTGAAATGTGATTTGCTGTTTGAACTCCACATTTGCATCAGCGACTGGCACAAGATAGTTGACCTGACCAAGTAAAAAACGGTATTAGTCTCTATTCTTAGTCAACTCCCATTGTTCTAGAGTTGTGTGCGTCCGATTGTCTACAGACTGTGGAATTATTTTGATGTACTATGCTAACAAAAACGTGAGGTGACCTTGGAAGTGTGATAAATCGTTGAGGAATTCACTGCGAATTTTACTGTTATAAACAAGATATTTCCATAAACTTGTGAATAATGTATAAATTTTTCAAGCTAAGCAACACAAATTTAAATTGGTGTGTCTGTTGTTTTAGATTGTATATTAAATTAAGTTATACTCTAATTATGGGTGTTAACTAACTCCTTGCTCTAGATTAAGCCAATCGATTACAAAATAAGACACATGAAATGACACTGACACTTCCTGAGCATTGAGTAGGCTGGTAAATTTGTTGTGTGAAACTGATATAAAATAAACAACTTCTGTGTTTATGAAGGAAGTGTATGATCCAGAACAAGTCACGTGAGCTTTTTCTCATCAAATGTTAAGAGAGAAAGTGTTCAGGACTAAACTCATTCTTATCAGATAAAGCAATTTCTATTCTAACGCTTTGCGATAAAGGCTATCTAGAGGATATCCAGACAGTAAACGGAATTTTTCCTATGCACACTGGCTTGTATTTGATATGGTATGTAAAGTTAGAAAAGTTCACCGAAAACTCAGCACAACTAAAATTGTACATGATCATTAAGTAATCTCTCACGTTTTAACGAAAAGCACACGCTTTCTACGAACAATCTGAAACACGTGCAAAACCAGGAGGTAATGTAAATTAGAAGGGCACAAATGGGAGTTTTTTTTTCATTGGGTTGAGCTTCAAAGTTCACTCATACGGACTCGATTAATTACAAGCAAAACTGCAGCTTAAAGTTGTGTGAAATCGGATGAAAAGCCCACCTTTAGTTTCTCAGGACAACGAAAGATGATATTGAGCGACAGCATTCAACAGTCTGCATCACTTCATGATCTGCCAAATGCATCATCAAGGCTATTTAACGTCCATCTAATACCATATTGACAAACAACTGCGCTAGATGAAACGCGTGATCCTTATTCAGTCCAAAATAGATTCTGGCAGGGTGATCTTAAATAGAAGAGATTATGAGTTAGAAATGAAGATGACGCTCTCAAACGCACAAAATTTCATGCAGGCTATATGCAAAACAATAACCTCAGTAATTCGCAAGTGAATATCAAGAAAACCACATATTTCACTCTTCCGTGTAAACAGAAGGTCAGATGTTTCTTATAACCAACTTGCGCAATCTGTACCCATACATTATCATCAATAGTCCCTCCGAAAATATATGACCGTGGCTTTACATTAAGACAGCTGTATTACACTACAAATTTATTAAGTGGCCTGCAGTCAATCTCATCACTATCCATTAAATGTATGCTACCCATTTTGTAAAAGGTACATTTCGACTGGTGTCGAACTTCGAAAACACTTCAGTGAATTCACTCATGGTGTATTCTATCACCGAAAAGTAACGTGCCAAATGTGCTAAGGTAGAGGAAACCAAATTGAAAAAAATCTAGATATTTCACTATTAAAACTTCCGAGTAATCCGGTTTCCTGTTTATTAAATGCAATTGACGATACTGCCACAAAAGGAAACATGGACTGGGAAAGAGATATGGGAATAGTTTTGTGTCGGATTTCACACAAACCATAAGGAGGACGCTGATGGGAAATTTATGGAAACAAAACAGTCAAACTTTACTCACTCTGGCAAGATATTGGTAAACTGGATTTCTGCCACAGTATGGACAGCTGAGACGTGATAGTGAGTGGAGAACTGTCTGAACAGTAAACAATCAAATTTACCTGAGTATCTATGCGAGAGAATGACGATAAATATGTTGAATTTGGTTACTAAATTTGATGAAAGACATCATGAGGTTCCATTCTGAAGAATGTCCAGAGAAGGCGTTTTTGTATCAGAAAAGTTTAGTCAGCATAGGAAGTGATCCCTTACCAACGGCTTGTCACAAATGTGTTCAGCAGAAAGTGCTAGAAAGTATAATTAATACGACTTAGGTCTGTCAACAACAAATAACCGGCTTTTGAGGATAAGAAGCCCTACAGTATCAAAAGTTTGAACAAGTAATGCCATGTTCAACTTCCGTTAGTGCAGCTGACGGAAACATCCTCTTTGAACTATTGGAAGAATGGGAATCCCATGATAGAGTCGCATACCTTCACGCAACTTATCAAGAAAATGGAAAGCATGAGTGTCAAATGGTATTCTCAGTGAATTTGTTTGTTTAGTTGACTATCAAATGAAAAGCCAAATTTGCAAAGTGGTCCGTGTAACTGACTGGTATCTGGCACACCCTCTGAATTTATGATGACCGAACATGGAATTGTATTTCACTTCACTGAGCATAACCCCTAAAGCTCAACTGCTACGTATGGGTCTCATTAGTAAGATGACATTTAAATGAAAATCGCCTTACGTGATGTGTGCTACGATGCCATGAAAACAAAATGAACTGGTGACTGAGCGGATGAGAGGTCTGGCTCGTAAAACGAAGGGCCACTGGCTCGATTCCCATTCAGACAATCTATACCTGATGAGTCCAAACAAGAAGGAAAATGAGCATGGATTGTCGGTGTGAGGGTCAGTCACAAGGATCATTATGAAAGTGGACGTATCGGATGTCACGATTTCGCTCCGGATAACAAACGGTGCCGCTTCTATACAACCTGTGATGAACTGTTTTCGACAATGTCGGAAAGAAACCATTGAAGTCAACCAAAATCAACATTACCCTTGAAATAGTTCTGATCACTAAAGATCATTTATGCAAATATCTAAAGCTATTGACTTTTCAGCAATTTTTAAATATATAGATTACCTCCTACGACCGTCGAATTATGCGGGGGGGGGGAATTGTGAAAGCGTTCATCTAGTTGAAAACAGACAAGCAACGTGAGACTAGTAACATCCGTTTTGAGGAAGTCGTTTTAACTCACAGAGGAGAAGCTCAAATTTTGAATAAATTGCACCTATATTTAACATCTCAAAAAGTTTTGCACAGTACCTCTCCTACTTAGTGCTGTCAGATGATTCTAGATTTTAAATGAACAAAGGGTTGAAATAAGCAGAAATTACTAAATTCTTCAGAAAACCTCAATAAAAGTGAATCTCTTAGACAGTAAACTCTGGGCAACTTCGTTTGCTGCTATGAAAATAATCAGATAACACTTATTTGCTTTTTTTTATGTTGATAGTATGAACAGATTTTACGTAATCCTTTGGTATTTTATCGAACCCAAGGTAATCGGACTACCGAATTACACTCCACCTCTTAGTATGTCGAAACCATTTTGGGACAATTATTAATGTGATACATTCAAGGACTTGCTACTCTTAAGGTAAACATTGTCGGAAACATTCATCATTGGTATATTTTTTTGGTTAAAATTTTCTCGAGCGAATAACCGCCATCTTAATGGCGTTGCCGTAAAATTAGGACTTAATTTTATAACATAATAGTAGGTAAAAAGTTTGCATCTTTAGAACTTAATTTATGTCATGGTTTTGTTTGTGTTCCGACTACCACACAGTGTTTGTGCAAGGTAGCTAGCCGTTGCTTATCAACCTATCAGCCAGCTGACCGTGGAAAATCAAACTAGTATTGGATAAAAATATACAAGATGACCACTCGATTCGAATATTCCCGGAGGGAATATGTGAAGAAAACCACAAATACGTTCATTCGAAGCCAAAGTAAGCTGAGAGGTGCATTGTGAAGCAAAATTTGAAAGTCCTGGGATAAATAGTTCGCTTTATTTCGAAACATGACGGCGATTGGAAAGTGTGTACTCTTAGAACGGTTGAGCATCTCGTCTCTAGGTTCTTATCTGGATGGCATCAACTATTCTTCCCGACCACAGTGCCACCTCAGAGTAGAATTAGTCGTTGTTTGAAAGCCATGTACGCAGTCGCCAAAACTTAAACTAGCACTAAGCAAAGTAACAGCCTAACTGGAAGACTTCCGGAGAGATCGTGAAAATAAGACCATGAATCAATTCATTCTTGGTCCAAGTAAGCTGATATTCCTGGAGTGCAAATATGTATGTTTTATTGTATATTTTGTATTTTGTATATTTTGTATATTTTAGTGGCAGAATTTCAAAAACCTAGATAACATAATTTGTTTCTTTCACCTGCAGCGAGTGATATTTTTCTTATCACGATATTGATGAACGGTACATGTTGTTACGTGTTCAGTCACAAATTGGCGCACACGAGAAAGGGTTTACTCACATCAAGATGTCTGTTCAAGGATTGTCAATACACATCATCTGCTAGCTGATCAGCAAACTTTTCTAGATTGACCTACAACCGTTGTCTACTATATATCGTTTATTTTGAATAGCAACATACACAGCTTCCTTCACGAGAATAACAAACGGTGACACCAAAAATACGCAACAGATATGAATGTGAAAACAGGCTGTCTGTCAAATGTGAGACGCTTTGTAGTTAGCAACACTGAACAAATGACAAGTCCTCTCACAAGAATAGCAAGCGTTAATGAGCAAATCATCAAATGAAAAGTTATTTGTACTGTATATAATAAACGGGTTAATAAGTTAAAGAAAAATACATGATAAATAACAAAAAAACGGAAATAGGTAAACGGTCACTATTCACAAAATCCAAAAGACTCTTCAGTGCACAGAAGTGCTATCACAGTCAAGTCTCACGCATCGGGACAGAAAATGTCCTTCATAATGAGA